>PVKP010007594.1:0-76469 GCA_004027715.1 Plecturocebus donacophilus | reverse complement strand
CATCAATTCACTTACAGTCCTCTCTAAGTTGTCCATTCTCGTTAGCATTTCTTCAAATCTTTTTTCAAGGTTCTTAGTTTCTTTGCATTGGGTTAGAACATGTTCTTTTAGCTCACAGAAGTTTCTTATTACCCACCTTCTGAAGCCTGATTCAGTCATTTCATCACACTCCGTCTCCGTCCAGCCTTGTTCCCTTGCTCGGGAGGAGCTGTAATCCCTTGTTGGAGGAGAGGTGTTCTGGTTTCGGGTGTTTTCATCCTTTTTGTGCTGGTTTCTTCCCATCTTTGTGTATTTATCCTCCTGTCGTCTCTGTAGTTGCCGACTTTCAGATTGGGCCTCTGAGTGGACGTCTAGTTTATTGATGATGAAGTTATTTCTGTTTCTTAGTTTTCCTTCTAACAGTCTGGCCTCTCTGCTGTAGGACTGCTGAGGTCCACTCCGGGCCCTGTTTCTTGGGGATCACCTGCAGCAGCCTCTGCACTTTCACTGGGAGCTGCAATCCTGAGCTGCTCCTAAGCGGCCATCTTCTGTACTCATCTTTTCATGTAATATTTCTGTGTGGTTTTGTATTGTGTCAGTGCTAGCCTCATGCATTGTGTTAACAGGTGTTCTCTTACTTTCTGGAAGTGTTTACATAAATTTGTAATTATTTGTTCTTTAAAGGGGTGGTGGAAATCATCAGTAACTTTTGGGGAACTCCAATTTTCCTTGTGGGGTGATTGTTAACTATAAACTCATACTTAACTTTTCCCATTTCACATGTATCCTAAGATCCTTTCACTGGTATACTTTTATTTTCTCCTTCAAGCCTTTGTGCTGTTGTTACATTACATTTTACTTTTGTTTGTGTTATAAGTGCCACCATGCATTATTATTTTTGCTTTAAAAGCAGAAGAAAAATTAATTTCTGTTCTCCAACATTGTTACCATTTTCAGTCTTTTCTTTCCTTTGGTTAGGTCCTGTTTTCCATGTGGTATCATTTTCCTTTATTCTGAAATGTTTTCTTCAACAGTTTCTACTTCAGTGTCTCTGGTGGTGAAATCTCTAACATTCTACCTGTCTGATAAAGCCTTTATTTTCCTCTCATGTTTGGAAATATATTTTAGTTATGTGTAAAATTCTAATCTGCCGTTTTTACACTTCGTTGCTACAGAGATGTCACTCTGCTTTCTTCTGGCTTATATAGTTTCTGTCAAGAAGTGTGCTTTGTTGCTTTGTGCTTCACGTGTCTCTCTCTCTCTTTTTGGTTGCTGTTCAGCTTTTCTCTTTATTACTTTCTTTCACCTATTGATGATGATGTACCTTGGTGTGGTTTCCTTCACAGTTCTTTCGCTTAGGATGTTTTAAGCCTCGTGGATATGTTAACCGTATAGTTTTCATTCAATTTGGAAAATTTTTGAACATTGTTCCTCAAGTATTTTTGTTATTCATTTCTGTTCCATCCTGAGAATCGAGTTATATACATATTAGACATCATTATGTTATCCAACTGTTTACTAATGCTCTCTTCATTTCTTTTAGTCTTTAATTTTGGATTTTCCCCCTGTGTCTTTAAGTTTAATAATACTTTCTTCTTCATTGTCTAGTATATTTTTTATCTCAGACATTTACATCTCTTGAAGTTCGATTTGGGGCTTTCGTTTTTGCATCTTCATCTTACTGTGCTTCCCTCTACCTTTTGAACTTTTATATTTTCAACAGATATTTTGTTATGGTATTCTTCTAATTATATCTTCTGTGTCATTTTTCTCAACCTGTTTCTATTCATTGATTATTCTCCTGATTATAGGTTATTATTTTCCTGTTTCATTTTATGCCTGTTAATTTTTTATTGGATGCCAGATGTTGAATTTTACATTGTTTAATGCTGGAAATTTGGGGTTTAAAATGTATTTCTTGGCATTGTTCTTATGTATAAGCAGTATGATCTGTGAATGCTTACTTTTAAGCTTAGTGAGACTGATCCAGAACATCCTTTGCTCTAGCACCAACACTGCTGCACTATTGAGGCAGTGGTTTTTTTTTTTTTTTTTTTTTTTAATACTTTAAGTTCTGGGGTATATGTGCAGAACGTACAAGTTTGTTACAGGTATATGTGCTGGTTTGCTGCATCCATCACTCCGTCATCTAAATTGGGTACTTCTCCTAATGCTATGCCTCCCCTATACCCCCACCCCCTGCTGTCCCTCCCCTCACCCACTACCTCTCAACAGGCCCCAGTGTGTGATATTCCCCTCCCTATATCCGTGTGTTTTCATTGTTCAACACCGACTTATGAATGAGAACATGCAGTGTTTGGCTTTCTGTTCTTGTGTCAGTTTGCTGAGAATGATGGTTTCCAGCTTTATCCATGTCCTTGCAAAGGACATGAACTCATCCTTTTTTATGGCTGCATAGTATTCCATGATGTATATATGCAAAATTTTCTTTATCCAGTCTGTCAGTGATGGGCATTTGGGTTGGTTCCAAGTCTTTGCTATTGTGAACAGTGCCACAACAAATATATGTGTGCATGTGTCTTTATAATAGAATGTCTTGTAATCCTTTGGGTATATACCCAGTAATGAGATTTCTGAATCAAATGGTATTTCTATTTCTAGATCCTTGAGGAATAACCACATTGTCTTCCACAATGGTTGAACTAATTTACACTCCCACCAATAGTATAAAAGTGTTCATAATTTTCCACGTCCTCCCCATCACCTGTTATCTCCTGATTTTTTAACGATTGCCATTCTAATTGATGTGAGGTAATATCTCACTGTGGTTTTGATTTGCATTTCTCTAATGACTAGTGATGATGAGCATTGTTTTATATGTTTGTTAGCTGCATAAATGTCTTCTTTTGAGAAGTATCTGTTCATATCCATCACCCACTTTTTGATGGGGTTTTTTTTTCTTGTAAATTTAAATTATTTGTAGATTCTGGATATTAGCCCTTTGTCAGATGGGTAGGTTGCAAAAATTTTTTCCCATTCTGTTGGTTGCCGGTTTACTCTAATGATAGTTTGTTTTGCTGTGCAGAAGCTTATAGGTTTAATTAGATCCCATTTGTCTATTTTGACTTTTGTTGCCTTTGCTTTGGTGTTTTAGTCATGAAGTCCTCGCCCGTGCCTATGTCCTAAATGGTGTTGCCTAGGTTTTCTTCTAGGGTTTTTATGGCATTAGGTCTTATGTTTAAATCTTTAATCCACTTGGAGTTAATTTTTTTGTAAGGTGTAAGGAAGGGATCCATTTTTAGCTTTCTGCATATGGATAGCCATTTTGCCCAACACATTTATTAAATAGGGAATCCTTTCCCCATTACTTGTTTTTGTCAGGTTTGTCAAAGATCAGATGGTTGTAGATGTGTGACATTATTTCTGAGGCCTCTGTTTTGTTCCATTGGTCTGTATCTTCGTTTTGGTACCAGTACCATGCTGTTTCGGTTACTGTGGCCTTATAGTATAGTTTGAAGTCAGGTAGTGTGATGCCTCCAGCTTTGTTTTTGTTTGTTTGTTTTTTGTTTTTTGCTTAGGATTGTCTTGGCTATGCAGGCTCTTTTTTGGTTCCATATGAAATTTAAGGTGTTTTTTTCCATTTCTGTGAAGAAAGTCAGTGGTAGCTTGAAGTGGATAGCATTGAATCTATAAATTACTTTGGACATTATAGCCATTGTCATGATATTGATTCTTCCTAACCATGAGCACAGAAATGTTTTTCTATCTGTTTTTGTCCTCTCTTATTTCCTTGAGCAGTGTGGTTTGTAGTTCTCCTTGAAGAGGTCCTTCACATCCCTTGTTAGTTGTATTTCTAGTTATTTTATTCTCTTTGTAGCAATTGTGAATGGGAGTTCCCTCATGATTTAGCTCTCTGTCTGTTACTGGTGTATAGGAATGCTGGTGATTTTTGCACATTGATTTTGTAGGCTGAGATGAAAGCTGAAGTTGCTTATCAGCTTAAGGAGATTTTGGGCTGAGACGATGGGGTCTTCTAATATACAATCATGTTGTCTGCAAATGGAGACAATTTGACTTCTTCTTTTCCTAACTGAATACCCTTTATTTCTTTTTCTTGCCCGATTGCCCTGGCCAGAACTTCCAATACTATGTTAAATAGGTATGGTGAGAGAAGGCATCCTTGTCTTGTGCTGGTTTTCAAAGAGAATGCTTTCAGTGTTTGCCCATTCAGTATGATATTGGCTGTGAGTTTGTCATAAATAGCTCTTATTATTTTGAGATACATTGCATCTATACGTAGTTTATTGAGAGCTTTTAGCATAAAGAGCTGTTGAATTCTGTTGAAGGCCTTCTGTGCATGTGTTGAGATAATCATGTGGTTTTTGTGTTTGGTTCTGTTTACATGATGGATTACGTTTATAGATTTGTGTATGTTGAACCAGCCTTGCATCCGAGGGATGAAGCCGCTTTGATCATGATGGATAAGCTTTTTGATGTGTTGTTGGATTTGATTTGCCAGTATTTTATTGAGGATTTTCACATCAGTGTTCATCATGGATTGGCCTGAAATTTTCTTTTTTAGTTGTTTCTGCCAGATTTTGGTATCAGGATAATGTTGGTTTCATAAAATGCGTTAGAGGGGATTCCCTGTTATTCTCTTGTTAGGAATAGTTTCAGAAGGAATGATACCATCTCCTCTTTGTATCTCTGGTAGAATTTGGCTGTGAACCTGTCTCGTCCTGGAAGTTTTTTGATTGGTAGGCTGTTAATTGCTGCTTCAATTTCAGACCGTGTTATTGCTCTATTCAGGGATTTGACTTCTTCTTGATTTGGTCTTGGGAAGGTGTAAGTGTCCAGAAATTTATCTATTTCTTTTAGATTTACTGTTTATTTGCATAGAGGTGTTTATAATATTATCTGATGGCAGTTTGTATTTCTGTGGGATTGGTGATGATATCCCCTTTAGCATTTTTTATTGCATCTACTTGATTCTTCTTTTTTCTTCATTACTAGTCTGGCTAGCAGTCTGTCTATTTTGTTGATCTTTTCAAAAAACCAGCTCCTGGATTTGCTGAGTTTTTGAAAGTTTTTTTTGGTGTCTCTATCTCCTTCATTTCCGCTCTGATCTTAGTTATTTCTTATCTTCTGCTAGCTTTTGAATTAGTTTGTATTTCTGTGGGATTGGTGATTATATCCCCTTTGTCATTTTTTATTGCATCTATTTGATTCTTCTCTTTTTTCTTCCTTACTAGTCTGGCTAGCAGTCTGTCTATTTTGTTGATCTTTTCAAAAAACCAGCTCCTGGATTCACTGAGTTTTTGAAAGTTTTTTTTTGTGTCTCTATCTCCTTCATTTCCGCTCTGATCTTAGTCATTTCTTATCTTCTGCTAGCTTTTGAATTAGTTTGATCTTGCTTCTCTGGTTCTTCTAATTATTTTGTTAGGGTGTGAATTTTAGATCTTTCCACTTTTCTCTTCTGGGCATTTAGTGCTATAAATTTCTCTCTAGTCACTGCTTTAAATGTGTCCCAGAGATTCTGGCACATTGTATCTTCATTCTCATCAGTTTTGAAGAACATCTTTATTTCTGCCTTCATTATTTATCTAGTAGTCATTCAGGAGCAGGTTGTTCAGTTTCCATGTAGTTGTGCGGTTTTGAGTGAGTTTCTTAAATCCTGAGTTCTAATTTGATTGCACTGTGGTCTGAGAGACTGTTATTTAATGTCTCTCAGCTCTGTGTGAGCTCTAGGAAAATATATACAGCTTCCCATTCCTTCTCTGCTTGTCCTCATAAAGTTTAACCCTACACATGCATTGCCTAGTATTCAACAGCAGACTCAACTGTGCAGATTCTGTATAGGTTTCTCCTCACTAATGTTCTGTCCTGCAAATGCCATCTACCTCATCATCCTCAAAATCCGATGTTTATCTTTTCAGCAACGAAACCCTTGAATTATGTTTGTTATTTTTTTTCATGAATAATGTGTCAGATAGTGCCCCCAGACAAAAGGAGGGTAATCATGTGGCTCACCTCATTTGTTTCTGTTGTAATAACCACCAGTATATAAAGATGCTTACCTCACTTTCACTGACAATGCTATTTCTTCATGAATTTAAAACTGTCCCTTTTTAAGTTTTGTCTCTGTTGCATTGATTATTATAAGGTGACCTATGTTCATATACATTAATAATTTGTAGCCCTCTCAGGTAAATTGTACCTTTATCTATTTCCATTTTTTTCTTTGTGTTTTATTCTTTTAATTTTTTTATATTAAGGATATGAACTTTGTCACTCACATGTTATAAATATTCCATTTTATTTCTCTTTTTGCTACTTTATGTGGCTAATTCTACTGGATTTTCCTTTTATTCCATTTCTTTTTAATTTTTTTCAACTTTTAAATTCAGGAAGGTACATGTGCAGGTTTGTTATCTGGGTATATGGCCATGATGCTGAGGTTTGGTGTACAAATGATCCCATGACCAGGATTTTTACACCTATGTTCATCAGGGATATTGGCCTGTAACTTTCTTTCTTCATTGTGTCTTTGCTTGGTTTTGGTATCAGGGTGTTGCTGGCTTTGTAGAATGATTTTTTTCGGGGATACTTTCAGTGGAATTTATACCAGCTCTCCTTTGTACCTTGCATAGAATTCAGCTGTGAATCCATTTTGCTCGGGACTTTTTTACTTGGTAGGTTTTTTATTATTGATTCAATTTTGGAACTTGATATTGGTCTGTTCAGTTTTTCAATTTCTCCCTGATTCAGTCTTGGGAGATAGTGTGTTTCCAGGAATTTATTCATTTCTTCTGGATGTTTGTAGACATGTAGCCTCTGAAGATCTTTCGTATTTCTGTGGGATCAGCTGTAATGTAATCTTTGTCGTTTCTGATTGTGGTTATTTGTATCTTCTCTCTTTTCCTTTGTTAATCTCACTAGCAGTCCAGCAGTCTTCTTTGTGTGGATTTTTGGGTCTTAATTTCATTTAATTCTTCTCTGATTTTAGTTACTTCTTTTCTTCTAGCTTATGGGTTAGTTCTTGTTTTCCTGGTTCCTCTAGGTGTGATGTTAGGTTATTAATTTGAGATCTTTCTAACTTTTTGATGTAGATGTTTAGTGCTTTCAGCTTTCCTCTTAACACTGCTTTTGCTGCATCCCTGCAATTTTGGTGTGCTGTCTACCTATTTTCATTTATTTCAAAGAATATTTTTATTTCTACCTTGATTTTGTTGTTTACCCAAGAGACATTCAGGAGCAAGTTGTTTAATTTTCATGTAATTGTGTGGTTTTAAGATACCTTCTTGGTATTGATTTCTCTTTTCATTCCATTGTGGTCCAAGGGTATGGTTAGTATGATTTCACGTTTTTTGGGTTGTTTTTTTTTTTTTTAATGTTTTTGAGACTTTAAGGATGAGCATGTGGTCAGTGTTGGATGAGCATGTGGTCAGTGTTGGAGTATTTTTCCATGTGCACATGAGAATGTATATTCTGTGGCTGATGGGTGGAATATTCTGTAGATGTTTTTTAGTTTCCGTTGGTCAGGTGTTGAGTTTAAGTCCAGAATTTGTCAGTTTTCTGCCTCAGTGATCTCACTAATGCTAGTGGGGTGTTGAAGTCCCCCACTATTATTGTGTTGCTGTGTATGTCTTTTTGTAAATCTAGAAGTACTTGTTTTATGACTCTGGGTGCTCCATTGTTGGGTGCATACTTACATATGAGAAAGATATATGGAAGATATATGTATACACACACACACACACACACACACACACATACATATGTGGAAGATATATACACATATGTGCAATAGTTAAGTCTTCTTGTGGAATTGAACCCTTTATCATTAAAAAATACTCCTTTGTCCTTTTTTTTCCGCTGTTGTTGGTTTGAAGTCTGTTTTATCTGATTTAAGAATAGTGATTCCTGCCCTTTTTGGTTTTCCATTTGAATGGTACATCTTTCTCAAACCTTTACTTTGAGCCTTTGGGTGTCATTATATATAAGATGGGTCTCTTGAAGATAGCCAGATGGATGAGTCTTGTTTTTCTATCAACGTGTCACTCTGTGCCTTTTAAGTGAGGTGTTTAGACCATTTACACTCAAAGCTAATACTGTTATATAATGTTTGGATCTTATCATGAAGTTATTAGCTGGTTGCTTTATACTTTCTAGTGTGTCATTGCTTTATAGGGTCTGCGAGCTATGTACTTGCATATGTTTTTGTAGAAGTGTTTATTTTTCTTTCGTTTCCATATTTAGAACTCCCTTAAGGATCTCTCATAAAGCTGGTCTAGTTGTGACAAATTTCCTGAGTGCTTGTTTGTCTGAAAAAGATTTTACTTCTCCTTCACTTATGAGGCTTAGTTTGGCAGCATATCAAATTCTTGGTAGGCATTTTTTTTTTTTTTTTAAAGAATGCTAAAATTAGGCCCCTAATCTCTCGTAAAGTTTCTGCTGAGAAATCTACTGTTGGCCTGATGGCATTCCGTTTTATCTGCCCTTTTTCTCTAGCTGCCTTTAGGATTTTTATTTTTTAATTTAGTGTTGACCTTGGACAGTCTGGTGACAATATGCCTTGTTGATGGTTGTTTTGTATAGTAGCTCACAGTTGTACTCTGGATTTCTTGTATCTGCATATCTACCTCCCTAACAGGATTGCCAAAGTTTTCTTGAGTTATTCCCTCAAATATATTTTCCACAATGTTTACTTTTTCTTTTTCTCTTTTGGGAATGCCAATAATTCATAGGTTCTATCACTTTCTGTAATCCCATATTTCTTGAAGATTTTGTTCATTTTTTTCAATTATTTTTTCTTTATTTTTGTCCGACTGGATTAGATTGAAATACTGTTCTTCAGGCTCTGCAAGTCTTTCTCCTGCTTGGTCCCATCTGTTGTTAAAGCTTCCAGTTGTATTTTAAAATTCCTTATGTGAATTTTTCAATTCCAGAAACTGATTGATTTCTCTTAAAGATCCTTATTTCTTCCTTCATTTCCTGGATTTATAAATATTTTTGTGTGGATTTTCAACCTTGTCGTGGATTTCATTGTGCTTACTTTTAATTCATACGTTGAATTCTTTATCTGTCATTTCTGAGTTTCCATTTTGGTTAGTGACCATTTCTGGAGAGCTAGTGTGATCCTTCCGTGGTATCATTACATTCAGATTTTTCATAGTGCTAGAATCCTTACACTGCTTTTTTCTTATCTGGAGACCCTAACATTTGTAAATTTTGTAATTATTTTCATGTGGGTAAGATTTTCTCTCTTTCTTTCTTTTACTGTAATATTGCTGTATTTTTTCCTCCTTTCTCTTTTCTTACCCTCCCTGCAGGGTGCAACTATGGAGAATTCTGGGTAGGATCTTTGACTTTGTTTCTTTAGCCCTCTGTTCTTTTGGCCAATTTTATAGTGGGCTGTGGCATTTGACCTACAAACCTGTAGATGGCGCTTGTAGGTAAGAGCCAGCTGTAGCCAACATGGCTTAGTGTATACCTTGATACTTGTTTACTGGCAGAAGCTCATTGTTGCCGTATGCAATGGCCTGTTCATGGAATGTACACTGCTCACTATTCAGCCCCAGGGTCAAGGGGTTGGCAGAGGGCAGGAATGGCAGGGCCAGACCTGACAGGTCCACCTACAGGTCCCTTGATGACAGGTACAGTCACTAGTGCCAGGGGAGAATGGGGTGAGTGGCTACCAAGGGCTCAGAGATGTGCCTAGTTGTATAGCTGGGAAACTTCTTCAGCCCCAGGTTCTCTGCACAGGAATGAGGGATGGTCGATGGTCTAAACATCTAGTCCAGAAGAGCAGGTGCTCAAGATGCCTAGAATATGGAGCAGAGCACCCCCTGCACCAAGATTTTTACATAGGAGAGGTGGGGCGACTCAAACTGCCAGAAGCAGGTAAGGAGGTGCTCTGAATGCCTAGAGATCTGCCTGGGTATGGAGCAAAGAGAGCTCTGCTTCACCACAACCTATGTCCAGGAGGAGTGCAGTGGCTCAAGCTTCTGAACTAGGCAAATGGGTACTCTGAATGCTGGAGATCTGCCTGGAGATGGAGTAGAAAGGGCCCCACTGCACCACAATCTCAGGAGAACATAATGGGGTACCTAGCAATGGCACATGCAGATCCGTTCCAGGTTGCCAAGCCTAGTCATGGCTGCAAGTTATGCAGCCCGAGAGAAAATGCAGCTGTAGCAGCTCTCCGGCTGTCCCAGGCTGACAATATGAGAAAGCTCAATTCTAGCCCTGTTGTTGGGGCATTGTCCATGATTTTGGCTATGAAGCCCCTATCCCACTCCAGAGCAGATGTTTTAATCTCTGGTCCAAGACTAACATGCTTGTGCCGCCACACTGCTGGGTCACCAAGGAATGGCTGACTTTTTATATGCCCAAATTAAAAACATTCTCCTGCTCTCTTTCCTGGGTCTGGGAAAATGCCTGCAGCTTTTCCCTCGCCATGACTCCAAGCCACTCCCCAAGTTACCTCAAGTATTGGGAGAAACAAAGTGCTGTCCCTTGGCCTGGGTTTCTTGGATCCCTAGTGGAAGGGTGAGTCACAGAGGGAGGCTCCCTGCCTCTCTCACACACTGAGACTTCACTTTTATCAGCTGAATGCTGTCACTGGAGCTGTTTGCTGGCCTTCTGGAATCTGGGGTATACTTTATGATTCTGGTAGATTCCTGTTTTCCTTCTTGAATTAATGCTCACAGAGTTGATCTTTATCTACTCTCTTGCTATGTCCAAGTGGCTGAGACATGCAGAAAGCCTCTAATCCACTGTCTTGAGGAAAAGCGAAAAGTCTATTTCTTCCATTTCGTGTATGCTTAGAAAATTCTTCTCCATCTTGAGACTAGATATCTACTTAAACATATTTTGTAGTTTTTTAATTTTACATTTGACTAATACATATGAATTTTATTTTGTTGTGAGAGGAAAATTAAATTTTATGCTTCTTCAGAGTTAATTAGTGTGGCACTATTTATTAAATAGTCATGTTCCCATATACCTTATCATATATTGTCATGTTCAAGTATTCTGTGTTAAATTTTTATAACTTAAAATAACCTGTCCTTGCTTCATTATATTTATTTGGTCTTTTAATTTGTATGCCTATTCCATATGAATTTTAGTTGTCTAATCCCTCAATTTCTTCAGATAGACCATTTTTCATGAGGGCACTATTTAATATGTTGCACCAAAAACCTTCTGGTTCAGTAATACCTTGGCTCACCTCATTCATTTTTTCCCTAAAGGAATGGTGTATTATTTCTACCTTCAGATTCTCTTTTCATCCTACCTAAATATGACAACTTATCTTTGAAACTTAACAGACGATGTAATTCCTAAGTCTAGCAAATGTTCCTGTCTTTCTGAAATTTTCTTTTCCCTTCACTTCTTCAGCTGTTGTACTCTTGCTTCCTTTTTAAATATCTCTTAGTATTCCATCTCCATATCCTGTTGGCTTCTTTTTTCTGTCCTACGTATAGTAGTACCATGAGATCCTATCTTCACTTCTTTTCTCAGTTTTTACTGAATTCCTAGGCTGTTTGCTTTCTTCATCTTAACAATATCCTTTCTATGAATGACTTCCGTATGCAGCTTCATGACCTTGCAAGCTATGTTATCAAATGTCTGTTTAGATACCAGCATGTCAAAATAAAACCCATTGCTCCTCTGTCCCCATCCCCATTATTTTCCTTTATACCAGCATCTACTTAGTTGTAGAAGAACCTCAACATTGTTGATCTCTCCCTTGACCCAAGCGGCAAAAGCTAGATCCCTCTGCAGTATTGATTCTCTTGAAATGTCTGTTACTACTACCTTAGCTGATGTCTCTCAGAAGCTCTCCGTGAGCTCAAATATAACTTCTAATAATACCAAACATACTTATTATTTAAATATCTTTTCTGCTTTATAATAATTACTATAATTTTAGTAGAAAAGTTTGTCTGTCTAGCTCTTGTAACCAGATAGTGATGTCCTTTCAGATTGGTATGGTTTTCTCTCATTGTGTCTGTACATTTTCACAACAGCTAGTGTTATGTAGGTGATCAGTAACTTTTTTTGTTGTACTTTAAAAATTGTTAAGCAGGGTGTAGTCTTGTGATTTTAGTTGATTCTCTCATTCCTACTTGAATTACCTTTTTAAAATTATGCTAATTTTATTTTATTTTATTTTTAAGTTCCAGGGTACAGGTGCAGGATGTGCAGGTTTGTTACATAGGTAAATGTGTGCCATGGTGGTTTGCTGCACCTATCAACCCATCAGCCCAGCATACATTAGCCCTTTTTCCTGATGATCTCCCTCCCCCGACTCCACCCCATAGACCTCAGTGTGCATTGTTCTCCTCCCTGTGACTGTGTGTTCTCATTGTTTAGCTCCCACTTATGAGTGAGAGCATGTGGTGTTTGGTTTTCTTTTCCTGTGTTAGTTTGCTGAGGATAATGGCTTCCAGCTCCATCTATGTTCCTGCAAAGGACATGAGTTCATTCCTTTTTATGGCTGCATAGTATTCCATGGTGTGTAGGTACCACAGTTTCTTTATCCATCTATCATTGATGGGCACTTTTGTTGATTCCATGACTTTGCTATTGTGAATAGTGCTGCAGTGAACATATGCATGCATGTATCTTTGTAGTAAAATGATTTATATTCCTTTGGGTATATACCCAGTAATGGAATTACTAGGTCAAAGCATATTTCTGGTTCTAGGTCTTTGAGGAATTGCCACACTGTCTTCCACAGTGGTTGAACTAATTTACATTCCCACCAACAGTGTAAAAGCATTCCTATCTCTCTGTAGCCCTGCCAGCATCTGTTGTTTCTTGACTTTTGAATAATCTCCATTCTGATTAGTGTGAGATGGTATCTCATTGTGGTTTTGATTTGCATCCTCTAATGATCAGTGATGTCGAGCTTTTTTTCATGTTTTTTTTTTTTTTGGACACATAAATGTCTTATGTGTCTGTTCACATCCTTTGCCCACTTGTGAATGGAGTTCTTTGTTTTTTTATTGTAAATTTGTTTAAGTTGCTTGTAGACTCTAGATATTAGACCTTTGTCAGATGGCTAGGTTGCAAAAATTTTCTCCCATTATATAGGCTGTCTGTTCACTCTGATGATAGTTTCTTTTGTTATATAGAAGCTCTTTGGTTTAATTAGATCCCACTTGTCAATTTCTGATTTTGTTGCAATCGCTTTTGATGTTTTCATCATGAAATCTTTGCCTGTACCTATGTCCTGAATGGTATTGCCCAGATTTTATTCTAGGGTTTTTAAAGTTTGGAGTTTTATATATGTCTTTAATCCATCTTGAGTTAATTTTGGTATAAGGCATAAGGAAGGGGTCCAGTTTCAATTTTCTGTATATGGCCAGCTAGTTCTGCCAACACCATTTATTAAATAGGGAGTCCCGGCTGGACATGGTGGCTCACACCTGCAATCCCAGCACTTTGGAAGGCTGAGGTGGGTGGATCACTTGAAGTCAGGAGTTTGAGACCAGCCTGGCCAACATGGTTAAACTCTGTCTCTACTAAAAATACAATAATTAGCACCATGTGGTAGCACATGCCTGTAATCCCAGCTACTCAGGAGGCTGAGACAGGAGAATCACTTGACCTTGGGAGGTGGAGGTTGCTGTGAACCGAGATCACACCACTGCACTCCGGCCTAGTTGACAGAGTGAGACTGTATCTCAAAACAAACAAACAAACAAACAAATAAATAAATACATGACAGAGCGAGACTCTGTCTCAAAATGAATGAATAGAGAGTCCTTCCCTATTGCTTATTTTTGTCAGGTTTGTTAAAAATCAAATGATTATAGATATGTAGTCTTATTTCTGAGTTCTCTATTTTATTCCATTGGTCTATGTGTCTGTTTTTGTACTAGTACCATACTGTTTTGGTTACTGTAGTCTTGTAGTATAGTTTGAAGTTGGGTAGTGTGATGCCTCCAGCTTTTTTCTTTTTGCTTAGATTATCTTGGCTAGATGGGCTCTTTTTTGGCACCATATGAATTTTAAAATAGTTTTTTCTAATTTTTGAAGAGTTTCAATGGAAGTTTGATGAGAATAGTATTGAATCTGTAAATTACTTTGGATGGTATGGCCATTTTCACCATATTGATTCTTCCTATTCATTAGCCTCGAATGTTTTCCCATTTGTCTGTCTTCTCTCTTATTTCCTTGAGCGGTGATTTGTAGCTCTCCTTGAAGAATTCCTTCACTTCCCTTGTTAGCAGTATTTCTAGGCATTTTATTCTCTTTGTAGCAGTTGTGAATGGGAATTCATTCATGTTTTGGCTCTCTGTTGTTGGTATATAGGAATGCTTATGACTTTTGCACATTAATTTTATATCCAGAGACTCTGCTGAATTTGCTTATCAGATTAAGAAGCTTTTGGGCTGAGAGGATGGGATTTTCGAGATACAAGATCTTGTCATCTGCAAACAAAGACAATTTGACTTTCTCTCTTATTTTTTTCTCTTGTCTAATTGCCCTGGTCAGAACTTCCAGTACTCTATTGAGTAGGAGTGGTGAGAGAGAGCATCCTTGTCTTGTGTTGTTTTTCAAGAAGAATGCTTTCAGCTTTTGCCCATTCAGTATGATACTTGCTGTGGGTTTGTCATAAATAACTCATCATTTTGATGTATGTTCCTCAATACCTAGTTTATTAAGAGTTTTTAACATGAAAGGATGTTGAATTTTGTTGAAGGCCTTTTCTGTGTCTGTTGAGATAATCGTGGTTTTTGTGTTTATTTCTCTTTATGTGATGAATTATTTCATTGATTTGCATATGTGGAACCAAATTTTGCTAATTTTTAACCTAAAATTCTTTCATACTTCTTATCTATAGAAAAAGAAAAAGTCATGCTCATATCATGGTAGTAAAGATCCTAACCAATCCGACCTCAACTTTTTTTTTCCAGAAGTCCTATTGTTTCTCTGAATGCATATTATTTTTCAGCTACATGTGTTCCCTTCATGTGTTTTCTTGCCATTGCTGTTTTTCTTTCTTAGTATTAATACTGTCTAAATGTTTATTAATTACCTGCTATGTGCATGTACTATCCTAGGCTGTGTTGGAAATACAAATGGATAAAACTTGAGTAGCACTTTTTTGGGGGGTTTTTCCCCCTTACATTTTTCATTTGTGAAGAACCCATCCCTCAAAACAAGTAAAGCATTATCTATCAAGTCTCCTCACATGATGTCAGCACAGATTAATCCCTCCTTGCCTTCAAAGTATTTTTAATATCTGAGTTACTAAATTTATCACAACCCTCTTTTTTAAAAAATCAATGCCTGTGTCCTCTACATTCATATTGCTTAATGGCAGGAATTATGTCTTTGGTTTAAACCACTTTGTGGAGTTATGGTTGTTATACAAAATGCTGTACGTATTTAATAGATAAAACTTGATGAGTTTGGACTTCAGTGCATACTCATGAAAAAATAACCACAATCAATGCTTGTAAACATAAGAGATTCTGTCTTAATCATCATTGTATTCCCTCTTTTTCTTTCCAGTGCCTAACAGTGACTTTAAAATAATTGATACTCACTAAATGAATGCCGAGTTGAAAAGTTGGTTCATAGCCAAAGTAGAAACCGAGAAGGATTATCCAGAGAGTTAAGAGGAAAATCAGGAGAGAGTTGTATTACCAAAGCCAAGAGATGTGTTTCAGTAAAGAGGGCAGTAGGTGATGTCCTAAGCTTCAAAATTGGAAGAAGCAGTGCAGACTGTAAATAGATTATTGGATTTGGCGATTAAGAAGTTGCTGGTTATCTTAACAAGAATAAGTTCCATAAAGTAGTAAGGGTACACATCAGTTAGCAGACTGAGAAGTAAATTCTTTCCCTTAAATATAATTTTTAGCTGATATTTTTATAGAAATTGGCTGGCAGACACATTGAAGATACGTAGTCTAAATAAAGATCTAGAATCCTGCATACATTATATTGATTTAGGGAGGATCCATATTTTTTGTAAAGTTAGATGAGTGGATAGAGTAGGCTTGACATTCTTGTAAGAAAATTTAGAAACCTAATCACTATTTTCATCTCATTAGAAGACTACCACAACTCCACATAGAGATCACACGATTTTTTCATCTAAGTTAGTGATATTTTGCATGGCAGAAATTATTTTAACCTGGAAAACGTGGCTCCTTCTACTTTCTATCCTTGTTAAGATGGTAATACATTGACAATATAAAATGAATGAATTTTTAAAAATATCTCTGAGTAATTATATAAATGATTTGTTTTTTCACATACTATATTTGATTATTTGGAAGACATATTTAACATGTCTGTAATCAGAATGCCTTTTATAATAGATCGTGTGTCATAGTGTTAACTGACAACCTTTTTTTCCTTGGTGTTTTATAAAATGATGGTGCAGTCCCAATTGGTAGCATCTGAGATTTGATAAAATACAGTAATATAGTAGGAAGCACTAAAGTTTAGAGACTGCAAAATATTTTAGTTTTAATATAATTATTGTTGTGCTGTACTTTTTGGGGCTATAGGTGATATTTTTCTCTCTCTCTCTGTTTACTGTGCCGGTGGGTCATGCATAAAGCTTTTTGTAAAATAATAATATGCTGTTAAGTAGAGGTGGGGGTATGAAAGGGAAGAGTGAATTCACAGGGAGCCTGTTTTATGTTACCTGAAACAGTGATTTCGTGTGTGCAGAACAAATCTTAGTTAACCATAATTTTCACCAATTTTGTAGAAACATTAAGGGTCAATGATCCATGCGAAGGAATAATTTCTGATCTTACAGTCAAGGGTACATTGACTGGTCGGTTCATTTTTTCACAGACATGTGTTGTGTGTCAATACCATGATACCTGGCAATATACTCAGCATTGTAAACAATTTTTCATTGTTCTAAGCATGTTTCATCTATGATAGTCAATTCATAGTGGCTGAAACCTGCTCTTTCTTCATGTATGCTGTGCAATTGAGAGATAATATTTGTTTCTTTAATGAGGAGGTGGCCTGTTGGAGAGCTGGCTGATTGGTCACAGTAAGCACCCAGTGAATGTTGTTGACTGTCAAATGGTGTCTTTTAAGTGTTTACCTAGGAAATGGATGAACTTACAGTTTTAAATGATTATGTAAGAAAAGATTGACATTGTAGCTAATTATTATTGAAAATAGAATGTACATTGAGAATTATGATGGGAATAATGGATGTTTCTCAGTTCATTTTGGGCATTACTAAAATAAATTTAAAACTTAAAACTTTGAAGTATCTCACAATAAAAAATGTTGACTTTGATTTTGAAAGTATTTTTAGAGATACCATGATGAATCAAAAATTGTAGAATATAACAAGTTCACATAAATCAGTTTCAGCAAATTAGCAGTCTTGTCTTTGAAGTCAAATAATTAACTAGAAAATATATCTATGCTTGTGTTCGTTTGTTTTAGTAATGTCTCAATACCTAATCCTTGAAAGAGTGAAGCAACAGTATAGTGAGGGGGAAATTGCAGTCTGATGATGCATACTTTTTTTCTCTGGTAACTGAAGGTTAAATGGGTAGCAAGCAGAATGCCTTAAACAAGATTGGTATATTGATTAAAACGCTGATTTAACAGCTCGCAGTTTCCCCTTGGAAACCTGGAAAAGATAAGCCAGCTGCTGTCTAAGAGTGCTCAGTGTCCACTGAGAGTACACTATCTATCATCACAATATGGTGATGAGAGGTGTTTTATGTTTGTGTTAATTTCCCCCACTAAATCAGTAATTATTACAATCCTGTCCCTGCTGTTTACCCTGCAGCTGTTTTTCCATTTGTCGAGAGAGCGGGTGTTCTCTGAGGACCGCACACGTTTCTATGGTGCAGAAATTGTCTCTGCCTTGGACTATCTACATTCCGGAAAGATTGTTTACCGTGATCTCAAGGTAAAAAAAAAAAAAAAGTAATCAAAATTTGTTTTTGCAGAGACTATAGGGACAAACATAAAGTAATTACAAAGTTATACAGTTTTGAGAAAAGCAGATTTAGTTGGAAAAAAAGCACTATGTTTAAAAATTTAGTTCACTACATTTGAAAGGAAATTTCCTTCACTAGCATGTATGTAGTTGCTTTATGTCTGAGTTTTTGATTTTCAAAGTAATTTCTGCTCGACTACTCTGATGAAATAAAAATGTTAAACATATGATGAAGTCAGATGACTTTACAATTTACATTTAAAACAAGTTTTGTTATGTTCACATAATGTTTTATGAAGAAACAATAAGATTATTGGAAGGAACGTACTCATTTTGATTTTAGCATTAACTTTTGGTGGGTTTAAATACCTGAATCATTTTAATGCAATCACCATTGATTAATTTGCTTAGTTTTTTGTTTATGAAAGCATTGTGTTTGTTCTGTTGGTAATAGTGTCTTGACTGCTGTAGGTTCTGTTATGATCAGAGCCTTAGAATAGCTCAGGATTGCAAACTTTCTCTAAAGGGCCGATAAAATAATTGAGGCTTTGCTGTTCATACAGGCTCTGCTGCAGACTACTCACCTCCATCATTGTAGGGTAAAAGCAGCCTCAGATAATATGTAAACAAATAGGTTTGGCTATGTTCCAGCAAGCAAAATAGACGATGGGCTCAGTTGAGTCCACAGGTTGTAGTTTGTTGATCCCTGGACTAACTCATGCAAACTAGTAGTAATTCTCATGATAGTGTTAGGGATTAGATTGGCTACGTTAAAGGAATTTGTACTATGACACTTTTTGAATGAAGTCTAAATGTTACAGTCTTTTTTAAAGAAGCAAATCATGTAGTAATCTTGACCGATACATAAAATTTGATGCACAATTGCCTTATTGATCAAATACTGTTTCATGTAACATAATGATTGGTAGAAACAGAAGTTACAGAAAGCTTTTATGAAATTCTGTTTTGTTTGAAATGAGGTATGTGTATATATATATATATATGTATATATATAAAATCACATACAAAAGAAATCATAATTATCCCCGCACTCCATTTCAAGCACCTGTGATTCTTACATTATCTAAGTATTTAAGCAGTTGTCTAGGTTATTTCAAGATGTTCTTATATACCTTTAGATGATGATCCTAAGGAGTAACCACTCTCACAAAATGTTATTTGACACAATAACAGTGAAACATGTGTGTTTGTATAATGTTATTTATTAAAATTTAAAAGAAACTAGAAGATGCTGTATTTAGGAAAAACTGAACTCTGCACCTGTACAGCATCTAGATCAGAGATGACCAACTGTCTAAGTGCCAAAATGGGCTAGAGATTAATGCAGATCAATAGTTTGATTGTATTTAGCCTGAATCTTTTTATAACTAGGAATGTGCCAGGATTCAGCATTTGTGTATCTGATATCTGCATGGCCAAATAATCCTGTGCTGTCAAAATATCTTAAATATTGATTTCCTTTTAAGGAATTAGTTATGTGGCACGACAAAATATGTGTTAACTTTCCAAATATACTTAGTAGTAGTTAGGTCTTCTCTTCCTGAGTCCACTTCTCACATTCCCACTTCATGTTTTATGAATCCTATTTGTAGGGAGGAAAAAGGGGAAGAGTAGAAAAAGGGAGGCTTAGATTTAAGGAAATTAGAACAATTTTGAAGTAATAAGTAACATCCAGAATGCTTAAATTTAAAAGATTGAATTATTAGCTTAAAAACTGCTAAAGAAAAGAATGTTAATTTGATTGCAGTGTTGAATATGGTCTTGGTCAGTATTCTTTAATAATTTCTCATCAAATGAATGAACATATTAGTATATTGAAGTTCATTAAGTGAGTTCCACTGCCCTGTTATTTCTGATGATGGAATTAGACTAAATTTGTTAAACTGCAATATAAAGTACATACTTTATATATGAATATCAGTCAATTAGTTACCACATGCACAGTTCACTAAGTTGACTAGACAATTAAGTAGTCTCTGCTTACTGAGTTCATTTCTTAAAAAATACAGCCTTAACTTAAAGATCTAAGTATATATTTAGCATAGAACAGGAACTGTAAATGTACACCAAGAAAAATCCATGTAATACAAGAAACCAAACATTCAAAACTCATACAAATGTTATTTGTATCCATAGTAACACGATTATATATAATACAATGACATATTTCAGGTAGGGTCACAGAAATTTTGAGCTGGTCCTTAATTTATAAGTGATATCCTTCAAACCGGGAAGCCTAGTGAATCACTTACTAAAAGTAATCATCTAAATTGACTGCAGTCAGAATTTTTGGAACTCATGAATCCTAGCTCCTTATTGAATGTTCTGGTCACTATATCATTCTGACTTCCAGAGATGAAATGAAATTATAGATGGGGGATGCATTGGATTAACTTTGGGAAATCTTTGTAAGTATGAACTTCAAATTAAACTGTAAAAGATAAGGGAATGAGTGTTTCTAATATGTTTATACCAGATGTATTTAAAACATCAGAGACCGATTTAGGTCCTCACTTTGATCAGTCTCAGATTTGTCTCTGTTCTCATTACTAATAACTTTGACTTTGTTCAAATGCAAATCCAATTGCTATGCTTACAGTAGCAGCACTTCTCAAGTAAATCCATACCTGTTTGCCACTGTCTCATTTGGCATTGCAGGCAAAGCCTTCTTTTATGTGCAGGTTAACTTAAAATAGTTTTATCAGTTCCTGTTTCCTAATAAATTGGTGTTTATAGCAACAGAAAAATTATTGAAACCTTTGTTGTTTCAATACTTTACTTTCAATTACTTTAGAAAGTAAATTCATTTATTTGTGAATACGCATCGTATAATGAAGTTTTTTATTTTTATTAATGACCCAAATTCCTTGTGATTACTTAAGGAAAACTGCTTTTGCGTCATGATTGCCTAAAAATTCAAAGAAATCTCCTCAAAGACTTCTTCAGTAGTGCAAATTGTATGTTAAAATCTTTTCTGCTTAGTTCTTATTTTACAAATACAACCTGTATTTTCAATGACCATGGCCATCTAAGCGCAGCGTAGGCCGAACAGGGACATTTGCAAAGGGGAATATAGTGATACTGGAATTCATTAAGAATTGATTTCTCACTAGTTTATGTGAGAAAATAATACCTAAATTGTTGCTATGTCCTATTTGTTGGAACACTTAATTTTGTTTTCTACCTAATGTGAGAATATTTAACCATTTACATTATTAATATGAGAAAGCACCAAATACATTTTGATGCTCTCTAACGCCCAGTAATGGCATGAAGGGGTGGCTTCCAAGAGTTTTACCATAGTCTTTCCTGTCCTCATCAGCTCCCTGATGTTCACCTCAAATAAATGCAGTTTGGATGATGGGAAAAACATGATTGCTTTGCTTGCTGAGTCTCAAGACACATTCCCCAGCTCCCACTTCTAACCAGACAGTCACTCTGGATTTCCTCCTGTATAGAAATCTTAAGCCATTGCTCTTAATTCATTCCACTTCTAATATTAAATTGTACTGGTAGTGGACTACGTTTCTTATTCGTGATAAATTTATAAATAGCCTTGCTACCTGTTTGGGGTCTCTACTATTTACATTATGAGTCCATATCTGGATTAAGAGGTTGAAGTGAAGAAACGTTTTTCCTTGAGAATTTCAGCACACTTTCCTCATCCCATGGTCATTCAGTTTCTGCAGGTCAGTTTGTGACATTTTGGCACTTGATGCCCATAAACTTAAATCTGCAATGTGCAGGGTAGGAATTCCTTTGCCTTCTTGGGCCTGAGTGAGTCTTGGTGCCTAAAACTGAGTTTGATGTATCTGAGCTAAAATGTGGTGTAAGAGTGACAGGAATTATTGATTACTATTGCTGCAGTAGTCATCAGAACCCTTAGGAACTGCTGTTTTCATTCTTTTGTTTAATCATGATGTCAGCCATTTAATTACAGTGAACCATATATATGATATTTTTAAACTCTGACATATTTAGTCTGGCCTACATTCAAGCATAGCTTCTCAGACTGGGTGCCACAAACAGGTTACAGCCATGCCTCGGCCTGCAAAGTGTTCAGAGAAACCTCCAGGACTGAGTTCTGGTTTCAAGCATATTGTCCAGTGAACCTGGTATACCTTACAACTTTCAATCTTTATTTTACTGTGACGTGTAAAAGGTTGGGGAGCATTGTATTAAAGACAGCTAGGATTTTTAAAGTTTAGTTTTATTCTAGGCATCAGCAAGAGCAGGAGGAAAAGTAATTGTTATAATTTTGTGCCAACTAAGCAGAGGAAAAATTTCAAAATCTACCATTTCTTCATAAACACGCTAAATCAAGACCCTCTGTCAAATAATGCCTGTTCACTTCAACTGGGCAAAAAATGTTGCCTTTTTTTGGGTGGAAATTCTATGAGGTATTATGTCTAATTTTTTTTCTCTCAAAGACATGAACTTTTAGATAACCCTCTGATAGTAAGCATTACTCAGATTTTTAATATACAGTCTTTTTTCTTACGACTTTGTATTTGACTTCACTACTTTGTTAGTGGATTCATTCATTAAGCATAAGCATGCTGCCCTACTCTCCATCTTGGAAACTAAGATTGACTGTGAGTATCAAACAGGTGCATGTAAAGTTTCATAAATTTAGAGTACCTGAGCGATCAGTGACAATATGCATTTTGTATTGTGTGTCTAACAAAGAGAAGAATGAAAGTCATTTAGAAGAGAAGACTAAAAAAAGGTCATTCGTAAATATTTTTCTTCATCCTTTACACAGTAGAAAGATTTCCAAAAATGTATGACTACTGTAAATAATGTAAATACTACTCATATTATGTTAGTGTTAAATGAACCAAGGAAGTAATTTCCAGATGTTTTTGATATATCTAGGCCATTGATATGCTTTGAAAAGATTTACAGGTGTTTCTGTGAATTCTGCAAGTTCACGAATCAGCCTACTAATGGTTCTTGTATTTTACAGAAACTGTTAATGTGTCCTGTGTAAAATTATCATTTATAGTATAACAGAACTGGACATTTAATTATCTCCTGGTTTATCTTTATATAAGATTAGATTGGGGACACCATTTTTAAAGTTAATACATCTCTATTTTATACTTTTGGTGGACAAGTTTTAGTCATTCATGCTCAGCAAAATGACATTTTAGGGTGGTGAGAGAAGACAAAATAATTGATAGAAGAATGTGGACACTACTGTAAAATAATTGATTGGAAAATTATGAGGCTGGGCACAGTAGCTCACGCTTTTAATCCCAGCACTTTGGGGAGGCAGATGTGGGCAGACTGTTTGAACCCAGGAGTTTGGGATCAGCCTGGGCAATGTGGCAAAACATCATCTCTTAAAAAAACAGAAAAGAAAGAAACAAAAACTAGTGGGGAGTGGTAGTGGTGTGCGCCTGTGTACTCAGGAGGCTGAGGTGGAGGGATCAATTGAGTCTGGGAAGTTGAGGCTGCAGTGAGCTATGACTGTGCCTCTGCACGCTAGCCTAGGCAACAGAGTGAGACCCTGTCTCAAAAAAAAATTATGAAATATTTATGTTTTGTTTTTTTTGAGACAGGGTTTCACTGTGTCACCCAGGCTGGATTATAGTGGTGTCATCTCTGCATGCCACAACCTCCCCACACATCCTTAGGCTTACCTTAGTTCTTACTATATCACCGTAAGTTTTTATAAAGCTAATTTATAAAAACAAGTAGGGTAACTGTCTTGTTTTGCCCAGGACTGACCAGGTATAGCACTTACAAGTCCTGCATTCTGAGAAACCCCTCAGTTCTGGGCAAACTGGGAGTTGGTCACCCTCAGCCTATTCCTTACCCAAACCTCTCCTTGCATCTCATTTCATTCTTCATCCCACAACCATGATCTGAAGTTCAGAGATGAGATACGAGGTTACAGAATTAGGTGTAAGTAGGAATTCTACACATACATACACACACACAGAGCTTGGTATTAAAAAACTGTGTGTATACATTTTGGTTCTTCTATATCCAGCCACTTCCAAAATAGCTTTGTCAAAATGTGGAGAAATAGTGCATCCTGTCTGTCATGTTTCCACGAAGACTTTCCCATGCATACAAAGCATATGAGGAATATTGGCACATTACACACCAAACTAGATGGGAATGGAATGGTGTAGAAAGTACATTCACATTTTGTTCAGTATTATATCTTATTTGAAATGTTTACAAGATTTGTCAATGTATTAGTAAAAGAGTATTCATTAAAGATCTTCAGCATTTCATGTATTTATATATTAAACATTTTTAAAAATAACAGGGTATATACATTTTTATTCAGTAAAACAACAGAAGCTTTAGTATATACTTAACGTTTCTCATTATGGCAAATTGGGAAAGAGGAAGAAGAGAGGTTGTTTGAAAGAGATGGAAAAAGGAGAGAAACCAGAGGTTGAGAAGAGACAGACCAAGGCAGAGAGAGAGAAAAAACAGGAGAGATGAAGACTCTTGATGTTTCTGATTGGTTTCAGTATATAAGACTTACTGTCATTTGTGCAAATGGGGCTTGATTTCTGGGTTCTGGTTGGTTATGAAACATTAGGAAGATGCAACATAACTGAGTTTGCATAAAATAAAAAATTTTAATTTGGTTGGGCATAGTGGCTCACGCCTGTAAATCCTAGACTTTGGGAGGCTGAGGTGGGTGGATTGCTTGAATTCAGAAGGTCAAGATCAACCTGGGCAACAAAGTGAGACCTCATCGCTATAAAAAACTAAGAGGTTAGGCATGGTGGTACGTTCCCATGGTTCCGGGCATTCAGGAGGCTGAGGTGGCTTTAACCTGGAAGGCAGAGGTTGCAGTGAGCTGTCATCACACAACTGCACTCCAGTTTGGGTAACAGAGTGAGACTCTGTCTCAAAAAAAAAATTTTTTTTTAAGCAGGTTCAGCAGTATATTTAGGGTTCATTCAGCTTTCTGTGGAAAAAAAATGGAAGCCAGATTGACTACTGTGAGACATGCTATACATGAAATGTGTATCAAGGCTTTGGTTTCGCTAGATAGCACGTTGAAGTACTGTAAAAAAGGACTTCTGTCTATTCTGATCTTTGCTTCAGTGAACACAACTTGCCTAACTGTATTTAGTGTCTGGTTTATAAGACATTTGACAGTGTGGCAGAGAGTATAATATCATATTTTATATGACTGATACTTGTTTATGTTCTTATGTGGAGGTCTGTTTTAAATTTGATATTAACTTCAGAGTCCAGGTACGTTCTTTTAAATGTCATCACATTAAGGAGTAGAATAATCTATTCTTTAAAAGTTAACTCTCATTTGTCCTGCTAATATATTTTTCACGTTTTGTGTTTTTTTTCTGTATGACAAAAGAAGTACCTTCAGGTTGTATCTACAAGACTAGGCAAAGTTTTATGGGCCCTGACTACATAAGGCTGTATGATCACAACTCAGAACTCATCTGAGTCTTTGTGTGATGATAATCATAATCTTAGGTTCAAATTAGCCCGAGGGGAACTGGCTAGTTACATTGTTATTTCTAATTGTGTTGGCTTTGTACAAATTCCTCCCTGCTTACCTTTCATATTTTTCACCTGAAGCAGATAATCCTGTTACTTGGTTAAATCTTTAAGATTTTCTCTGGTGTTTTGATTTAATAGCTTCAAAGAGACTACAACTTTATAACATTTATGTTATATATTTTTATTAACTGTTGAATGTTTGACTTTGATACTCTTTTTCTTTTTATGTTTAAAAGGGTTGGTATTTATTTATTACAAAGAACTGCAAAAGAGGATATCACCTTACCTTACAAAATAAGATTTAGGTTTGATTTACAAGCACCACCAAAAAACATTTCTGTAAGTGAATATTTTATAATAGCAATAGATTCCCAAGAGAAATTGTTGAAAACTATCTGTATATATCTAGAAGAAGATACTGATTTCTTTGGGATTGTTTAGATCACATTTTCTTTTTTAAAAAAGAGAGGATTGATGTTTGCTTTGAAAAGTTGATTAGGCTTTAATTTTCAGAACTTACACAATAATGGTTCTTAAAGCTGTATCACTCATTTTTATTAGTTTAAAAACATAATAATATCATTCTGAAGTATTTGATAAAACATGTTCCTTTTTACACATGAAGCAACAGGGTTTGTAAGTACTAAAAGTTCTATTAACTACAACTATGTCCTGTTTCCAAAATACTTTACTCAGCGTTCAGTAATTTTTCAAAACAGTATTTTCCTGCTGAAGACTATAGAACAAATTATGTCATTTTTTCTTAATACACAGTTGGAGAATCTAATGCTGGATAAAGATGGCCACATAAAAATTACAGATTTTGGACTTTGCAAAGAAGGGATCACAGATGCAGCCACCATGAAGACATTCTGTGGTACACCAGAATATCTGGCACCAGAGGTAGGCCTTGGTTCCATTAATAGGAAAAATAACATTGACATAATTTTTTGCAAATTAAACCGTTTAAGCATTAAAAATTAACTGTAGTACCTACTATTATCTGTATTTCAACCTGAATCAGAATTTTTTTTGCTCTTGCTAACATCAGGTATTATAGGTTCAAGAATATAATGAAAGTAGATTTTATAAACTATAAGCACAAAGGTACTAACTAAAGTTGATTAAATCAATTTTTATTTCTTGGCCAAATCTATTTTATCTTGGCTATATCCATTTTGATTTATTTATTAAAATAGAATATTTGATTTCAGCAAGAATATTTATATTTTTATAAACCATCTTGGACTTTCCTTAGAAACAAAGTGATTTTTAATTTATAGTATTGCAGGTTTATTAAAAATTATTTTATTGGGAAAGTTACTGAAATGACAGTCGCTACATTTTGGTATGTATGTCAAAGGAAGCTCGAAACTGGTAGCCTCCCTGTGCTGTGGGTTCCACGATAATGTGTTAATTTGTTTATTCAACAAGTATTCATTGCGCATCTGCTGTATCTCAGGTACTTTTCTGGATGATGTGGTTACAGGAGCAAGACAGAAAAGGACCCTACTCTCAGGGAACTTAACTTTCGATGGAGATAGACAAAATGAATGAATGAATGAATGAATGAATGAATGAATGAAGTAATGTCTTAAGTTCCATAAACGGGAGAAAAAAAAGGATTAAATGTAAGGGTGTGGTGTGGCTGTTGTAGATGGTGTTCCAGTTACTAATGCTATGTAACAAACCACCCTAATTCTTAACAGTGGAAAACAACCATTTTATATAAAATAATGGATTTTCTGAATCAGGAACGCAGACGGGGACAGCAAGGATAGCTAATTTATGCTCCACTGTGTATGAGGCCTAAGCTTGAAAGACTTCATAGAGCATGATTCTGTGGCTGGAGGCTGGAGTCATCCAGAAGTATCTTCACTCATATGTCAGACAGTTCTGCTGGCTGTCCATTGGTACCTTATTTGGGCTGTTGGCAGGAGCACTTATATGTAGCCCTTTTCTCTATGTGGTCTGGCCTTCCTCATAATGACAGTTTCAGTGTAGTCAGACTTCTTTCATTTGAGCTCTAAAAGCAAATGTCCTAGGGAACACGTTAGAAACTGCATGGTTCCTTTGTTTCCAACAAGTAAACCATCAAGACTACTAACTTTTAAAAACTTGATTTCACAGATTTTTTTTTATAATTGGAGTACAATTCATATACCATGAAACTTACTCTTGTAAAGTATACACTTTGGTGATTTTTAGTATGTTCACAGAGTTGTACAACTATCACTGCTGTCTAATTCCAGAATATTTTCATCACTCCAGCAAAAACCCCATGCCTGTTAACTCCTCATTCTTCCTTCCCCCATAGGCAACCACTGACCTACTTTTTGTCTCTATAGATTTACCTATTGTAGACATTTCATACAAATGAAGTCATACAGTATGGAGTCTTCTGTGGCTGGCTTCTTTCACTCAGCATCATGTTTTCAGTGTTGCTCCCTGTTTTAGCGTGTTATTGTTACTGCATTCCTTTTTATGGCTGGATGATATTCCATTGTATGGATATACCACATTTTGTTTATTTGTTCGGCAGCTGATGTACATTTGGGGTGTATCTGGTTTTTGGCTATGATGAATAATGCTGCTTTGAACATTTGTTTATGCATCTCCTCTTAAGGCCTGTTTTCAGAAATCACACAACATCATTTCTGTCATACCCTTACACCCTAAAGCACTTGTAAGCCTGCATAGGTTTAAGTGGTGGAGACAGAGACCCCACTTTTACATTGCAGAATTATACATTGCAGAAGAGCATGTGAGATGGGAGATACTGCCACAGCCATCTTCCACAGATAGGATGTTCAGGGAAAGTGATGGTTGATGGAAAGTGATGTTTTCTATTGCAAAGGTACAGGGGAAGAGGTTTCCAAAGAGAGCAGCTGGTGCCCCATTTCCCCTTAAACTCCAATACAGTTAGTGTGGCTATAGCCAAATAGGGAGGTGTTAATATTTGATGGGTGAGGGTTACTATTTAATGAGCATCGACTCTGTGCCACATGCTGTATAGATGCATTATATCTATTGTTTCATTTAACATTTGGAATAGTCTTTGATGATTGATAGCAAATAGAATTTTTTTTAAAGGTGAGAAAACATAAGATCAAAATGTTTAAGTGTAATCTGTACACAACTAGGAGATGGTAGAAGTGTAATGAAGATTCTCATTAGTTTATCTGACTATAAAGTCCACTTGTATTTTTTAAACTACATACATTCCGCCCTCAAAACTCATAATTAGAAGACCACTTACAGATATAAATAATCATAATTTTTAGATGAATGCTTTGTAAATGTCTAACAGGGAAAGATAATCAAAAGAAATTAGGAAGTAAAATAAATCCCCAGTGATACTAGTATTCCTTATACTAATCATGCTGGTCTAGTCTAATAGTTCTTTTCAACTAGGGATTAAATTTACATTTCAACAATGTTAAGTTACTGTAAATAAGCACTACTATTTAAAATACCATAAATTTCCTATTATTTTTTTTGCCAAAAATATTTTCTCTCTTTAAAATTCTATAGTTTGGAATTCTCTATTTTTGTGGTTGAATTAGGTAAAACTTTAACACTGTTTCTTGTTTATTCAAATATGATGTTTTCTAGAACAGAATTGTTTTTATAAATGAAAAATTATTTGTTTCTCTGGAGTTCAGTTACCCCTACTACACATTTGCCATGGAAGAGGATATGTCATATTTTGAATAACAAAATTAGTTGTGTCACAATTAGGGTAAATTATTTCTGAAGAAGATGGAATACATCTTACTTAAGAAGCAGAGCATCTGAGAAACAAAGGTATTTCCTGTGCAGTGTCAACAACTGAAAAACAAATAAGAATTTAATGTAAGAAGAGCCCACTTGTTTCTGAAGGGAAAGTTTACATTTCCCACAAAATTATCAATTTCTCTTTATAGACAAAGCATTTCTGCATACTTTTTTTTAACATTCCAAAAGTCTGGTTTTTAAAAACAGTTCATATGCCCATCCTTGGTTGATACAGGTTGATTCATAATTAAAATCTTGACACCATATTTTTATAGGGAAGAGTGATTATTGTTGTTATTAGTTGAGTATAAGAACTCTTGAAACAACTATATTTTAAATGTTGTGTTACGTATTGTATTTTTTTAACTTTGACTGTGTTTACCCTTACTTAAAAAATAGGAATTTAATGCCTTTATTCTGGTCTTCAGTGTGGACTGTTTTACTGAAGAACACTCATTCATTCATTAAAGAACTATTTATTGAATATTTATTAAGTATCGGGCATTACGTTAGGTACTAGGAATACAATGACGGTAGGAAATGTTTTTGTTTTCAAATGATTTGCTGTTTACTAAGGTGATAAGATATGGAAAACAGGTATTACTGTGCAAGAAAATAACTGCTTTACTAGTTACATACAGTGGAGTGGAAGGAAAAGGAAAAGTGCTTAAGCCTGCAGGGAGGGTCTGGCAGGGGAAAACGGGAAGCAGGAAGAGAGGAGGCTGGACACATAGGGATTGAAATGTAACGGAGTTTTACATTTGATCCTGTGGTTAAGGGAGAATCATTTGTCAATTTAGAGCAAGGCAATACTGTGATCAGATTTACATGGTCAGTGTTAGAGAGGGATTGGCAGGAGCTGAAGCCAGCCTCTTCCTTTTACCTCAGATGGTGTCTCTCACTTTTTTTGGACCTTGAAATTTCTAGTGACATGACCATTGTTAATACTGGGCTTTTCATGATAGTACTAGAAGTAGTAGTTGTGTATCAAATCTGTAATACATTTTTGACTACTACTTCTCTTGTGAATGACTCACTGTCAACATTTTCTCTTCTGTTTTTTTTGCAGAAGACTTGTTTACATACTACGTAGGAATCTTGCTGCAGTCTATACATCATCTAGTAATAGTGTTCCTTCACCTTTCACGTTGTTTTAATCTGGTAGAAAGACAGGTGAAGGGTATTTTGAACATACTTCACAAAGAGGGTTAGAAATCAGTTTAAAGCCAGTTTATTACATGTCCAATGTCAGATTCATGGCAGGTTTTAAAATAAGCTTAAGTGAATTTAATTTGTTTCTTGTGACAAATTAGGAAAAGATAAAACTTATAAATATGCCATTTGTTGAAAAAAGAGTATTTTTAAGGTATTTGTTCTCTTACCTCTTCTGATGAAGAATGCAGCTTACAATGCAGTTTTCCAACTTGGGAAGCATTTAACAATATTCTTAATGGAGGAAAGGCTGCTTTTTGTTTTGCGTGCGCTGTGTTTTTAACAGGTTACAGAGGTTCAGTCCTCGCTGGCATATATACACTATGCATTTAGTGTGCTACATCTCTAAAACTGCATTTGCATGTATAGTTTTAAATGAATGTACTTTTGCTCTTTTGTAAATTAGAAGGAAATAAACTTGACATATAGTAAATTATGGGCCATGGGATTTTGTTTTTATAATCTGTGCTGTATTTTCACACCTAGAAATTATAAAAGAAATTAGAAATCACATCTAAACTCTTACTGTTAAATTTTATTATTTGATTTGGCTCCTATTGAATCCAAACCATTTTATGCAGTGCTAATTATTTAGAGTCTCAGCTTTGCTCTTGAGTTAGCAGTACCTGATCAACTTTCCAACTGTAAAACAGTTTGAAAATCAAATGTAGCTTACATGCAAGACCCAACAAAATTAAAAGTGTTAAGTGCGTTTTGGCAGTTCACTTTTATTATGCCCAGTCCTCAAATGTACCAGCAGATAATCATCTGAATGTTAGTTATTTTTCACATGCTTATGTGATCACACAAAAAGTACATGCTAAAAAGAAGCAGATGGTGACAGATGGGGAAGGTTGAATAAGGTGGTTTTGGAAACCTAGAGAAATGCACTTCTGTAATAGTGTAAAAATAAAAATTATTTGATAATCAAGTTAGAACTAACAAAGATTGCAAAAAATGACTTGATTGTTGGGATACATATAATATCTAGCTGTGGTTGTTGAGCAAAAGAGTACATAATTTTATTTCATCTAAATGTGAAATTATTTATTTTCCCCAGTGGCTGAAGTGCAGTATTTGATGCATTCTTTTTAGCTTTTTAGAACCCCATTCTTAGAAAACATTTCAGTTGCTATAATTTTACTTATTTTGCTTTTGAGACTGACTATCTTTAATAACTCGTGCATAATGTAACATTTTTAAAATAGCTGAAATAGATGAGAATATTTTGATAACCATTTTGAGGCAAGTTTTGCTCAAAGTCATTGTGTTAGGTCACAGTACAAATCAAGATTAAATTCTGTATAGATTTAAAATAAAAGATATTCATTAGTTTCCACAAAGGGTAGTAAAGGAGATGCTAGGGCGTGGAGTAGTGTTGTAGGCATGGGGAATAGTTAGAAGCTAACTTGATTGAAATGTATTAAATAGAATTTTCTTTATTTTAAATCCAACAAAGAATAAATGTAAAATATGTCATTTTGTGGGCGCTGCCAGTATTGTTTTTAGGAGATCTGAAGAGAAATGAATGAGGCTAAAGTTACATATGTTTGCACATTTAATCTGTAGGTAAAAATAGTAGCACATGTAGTTACATTCTGATTAGTCTTTGTACAAAGTTCTATATTCCAGCAGATTGTAAAACTAGTCTTAGAATCTCCAAGCTTTTTGTGAAAAGAAAGAGTTGTTTTAGTGGCCTTTCTAAAATTGTGGACAATCCTAACATTTTATTTACTTATTAATAATTCCTATAATATCTATCCTTCTGGGGTATTTTTTAAAACCTTCATCTTCCTGGTAATTCAGAGGTCTCATCATCATGATTAAAGGGAACATTAGGGAGTGCAGGGATGAGTTCAGATAGAAGTTGTCTGCTCTATAGTTAGAATGCATATTTCAGAACTTCTCTCATAGGAGTTGGCTTACTATTTAGTTGAATATATTTCTTTCCATAGTATGTTGCTATTTTATACGTTTTTCTGGGTAATATTAAAAGCCATTCCATTTTATCTCATAATTGGACATTGTTTAAATATGCTAAAATGGAATTAACGCCTCTCAATGTTTATAGGTGGTGTCTTTTACTTACTTAGAGGTCCGTCAGTTCTTATAGCAGCTATTTTTCGCCCTTTTCAATGTTATATGGTCTTTTGGCTTTAACAGAATATTTGCATTCAGTACTTTGGTGTGATTCTAGTTTAAGCACAAAGTTTAATTTTAAATTCTCTGTAGCATGAGAACATATACAAAACTAACCCTAACTGGGAACACTGGTGATTACCTGTAGTATTTTACTATGGCTATTGTTACTTGGGTTATAAAGACTCAGTTTCTTGGAATACCATAATGTCTATTGCTTCAGAATAAAAAAGAAGTATAGAAATCTCTTGGAAGATATGTGTAAGTATGATTTAATCATCATTATTGTATCCATTTAGCTTTTCTCTTGTTGAAGGATTTTTCCTATGCTAGCCAGAGTTTGTGTTTTAAAGTATGATGTTAGCTGTGTACAAGTATTTGTGTGTGCATGCTAGGAGAGGTGGCCATAAAGCTTACAGCCTTCTAATTCATAGCAAATGGTATTGGCAGTTGCTGTCACTTAAGAATTATTAAAGCAGTGAGAAATAGTTATAAAAAATATATTTATGAAGAAAATACCAAGCAACTCTAGAATTTATAATCTTATGAATTGAAATTGATATGTTTCCTGAAGCTGCAGTTGATTTTAAAATCTGAATGAGAAAATTATAGGTCATTTTTTCTTAGCCCATACCTGTGATGTTAAGAATATATGAAAGACTCCCATAAATGATAAATGATATAGATGTATATTTAGGTATAAAACACGCCATCATTTCAAGTGATAACTTACCTGAAATGTAAGGCTACCAGAAAAAAAATTTTTTTTTGAATTAGCGGTAAATTGGTTCATCCAAGTTCGCAGTTTACTTTCACAACATAGGTGTGCAGACAGTTTGTTTAGATGTTTAATTTTTTCCCCCATCTGTTCTGTCAGGATTATTGATTGAGCAGTAAGCCACTCCAGGGCATACATAGCCTCCTTATAATTGCTTGCCTCGGGTGCATTGTGTGGCCTGGTGGGCAAGCTGAGAGAGGTGTCCCTTTAACCTACTAGTAAATCCTCCTAGTAAAAAGAATATTGGAATGAATAACTTTATTTTAATACCCATTAGCCAAATAAATATTTACCTTGGTAACTTTAATTGGTAGTACCATTTAAAAATGTGTAGCTTTTCACTTAATATCATTCTTTGAAGTTAATAACAATTCAAGAACTAATTTTTTTTTAACTCATCTGGTTGTTTTATAAATGGAAGTGTCCTCATCAAATATTACGGAATATTAATCAAATATTTCCAGGATATTCAATGTTAGTTTGTATTTGCTGTAACCTCCTTGAGTCTTAGGTTTTATTGTATCAGAAGGTAAAGCAGTTTTTGGCTCCTATTAGAAATAAAGCCTTGTTTTCTAGAGTTTGTGCCCTGTTTAGTTTTCATTTAATGTGACCTCTCATCATTTTTTAACATTTACATTTATTTTAATGTTCCAAAATCCTCTTGTCTGTCTTCTCTGTGGTGGGCATTTGTGTTAAAGGTAGGTATAAAGTACAACTACATCTGTGGTTACAAAGGACTGTAGGGGTAGGGGAAATACCAAATGTCTGCTTTCCTATTTAAACTTTGAGTTTCATTTAGAAGTCGGTAACATTGCTTTTACGGAAAAGAGACACAAGTTTATTTCTTCAAGATAAATCTTTCATTGATTTTTTTCAGGAGCATATTTTGATCTGCATTTATATCCAAATTGTATGAGAAACTACATTTTAATGAAGTTGACATATGTTCTGCCATTGTTGTACCTGTCCGTTATATCACTATTTATCATACCTTTCAGCCAGCCCTCATAATAACCATGAGATAAATAAACCCTTTAGCTAGAAAAAAAATTTCTTAGAGGTAGCCAGAAAGAATTTGTAATCCTTAAGTTAAAAAAATGTAAATTTTATGTTATGTATTTATAGAAAAATAAATGCTTTGAGTAGGGAGAAAAAATTATCTTCTAAAAATAGCCTGAAAGAGGTTATTGGATTCAGGTTGTTTAATTTGACTGTGAATTTCCAGGGCATTTTCAAGTATTGTGTTTTGAAATAATTTAGATTCAGGAAAGAGAAAAGGATATTGTTTAAATAGTGGAAACATATATGTCCACATGTAGGATACTGTAATCATTATTATTTTTATTTCTTGTATGTTTCATCTTATAGCTCTTTGGAGATAGGATTTGAATACAAGTTTTTCTAATTGATAGTGAAGTCTTTTAGGTAAAGAGGGATGGCTTAATTATTAGGGTGTTTTCTCTTCAGCATTGCTTAAGTTTACATGCCAGTAAGACAATACCTTATTTCAGTTTTGTTCAATACAAAGTGATACGATAAACAGTGCTAATTATAGCATTATGTATCTATATATCATTTAAAGCACGTATGTTCAGAGGCAAACTCACTTATTTTGAAAATCAGTATTCGTTTTACAGAGCTAAGTAAAATGTATTTTATCAAACAGATTTTTTTACAATGCAATTTTATTTTTCATTTGCTTATTTCTCTTCAAAAATAAAAACCCTTTTTTTATGTACTCACTTTCCCTTCTGGCTGCAAACCAGGTATTTAAACAAAAATAAAGGATTGCCAGTTTTGCCAGCTGGGGATGAGAACCCGGCTGGTGAAATGTGGGTTCGGGAGGCAGTTAATCCAGCTTTTATGCTTTTTATGGTTTTATGAAAAAAGAGGTTAAAAACCACATTTGGCTGCCTTTTGTGTATGCCACTGTTTTGTTGGTGTTGTAGGAATACAGTTAAAGTTTACTTAGATTTAAATTTTTTTGTTGTTATTAGTTAAAATCCTGTGTCAATTAGATAAAGGCCCACAAACAGTACGTTCTACTAATTGGCCATGAGATAGATCCTTGAATCATCAAAAGTCACTGGTATTTTTAAATTATACATGCAGCATTTCCTTTAACGTAAATACGTAAGTAGAATTTCTTCTGCTTTTTAAGGTTATTTCTTGTTTTCTATTCATTCTCATATTATTCATTTGAAACAAGCAAAAATATGACATTCTTTTGGCTAATGATGAAAACTAGAATTTGTTCTTCCAGAAAATGTTTTCCTTAGATTCTGATTTACAAAAGATTTCTAGAAAAGCATAGGATCTAAACTTGTGTTCATATCTTACCAGTGAAGTTTTCAGTTTTTTTAAGCCATAAAACAAACATTGATGTAATTGAATTAAAAATTTTTTCATAATGAAAATGCTTGTTGACTAAATCTTTTAAGTAACATTTTCTTTTCTGATAAATTATATCCTTTGTCTTTAAATACCCTACCAACATGCCTTTCATAGTATTTTTAGGTAATCATAATGTAACTGTCAAAAGTATCACCTGTAATTCTGTGAGATTATTGGGAAATTTTAAATAAAAGTCATATAAGAGTAATATTCAAGAAAATATTTAATTTGAATGAAGAAAGTTTGGAACACAAGTACTGCTTTCCCCTTATCAAATGTTCTCTTGAGTAATTGGTTATAAGTGTTTTAAATTGATAGATTCATATATGTGGTTTTCCTGATCTGGTTTTCCAAGCTGAAAGGATCAAATAAAGTAAGTTTTAAGATTATCAGACAGTTTTAAAATAAAATATTGCAAGTTCCATATAGATAGGAATATTCCATTAGATGAGAAACAAATCTGAGAAAAAGATAAAACCAAATTTTTCCTGGGAGAAATGGTAAGTTATCGTGTTCCCATTTGAACAGGTTGCTCCAACGTAGGTAAACTGATACTTTTATATCATTTCTAACTAAATTTATTTTGCATGTAATGTATTTTGGGAAAAATTTAAGGACATATACCACACAGATAGTAAATTTTTGGCTGTAACAGAAATTTTTGTTGTGAGGTATAAAGCTGTGGCTATTAATTTATTACTACTCATACCATAAGCTTTTATATTCACTTTGTTGATTAAATAGTTCCAGAAAGAGTTGAAACATATAGGGACCTCCAAGGGTTTTCAAACTTATTTTAATGATTGTCATACCCTGTACACTTCTCCATTACATTGTCTTTCTTTACTACTGTCTTCCGCTGTTTAATTTATATTACTTAAAGCAGGAATGTGCAGTGCACATTATATGCTCTGTAATCAGCACACCCTAGCTCTGAATTGTTACTTAAAGTCCACATGGGTGGAACCAGAATGAAAAAGTAGGCCTAGGAAAAAATATGTAAATATGCTAGCTAACGTTTTTCATTTGATCCTTATGTATATTCATGTACTTGGGGTTTTTTTTGTACGACCTGCCCCTTTTTTTGGACACTGACCATTTCTGAATTTATTTTGAATATTTCACATATTTGGTGTGATTTATATTTTTCATAGGATGCTTCAGAGTTTAAATGTCAAGATCTCAAAATAGACTACCTAGGCTTTGAAAGTTAAGATTCATTTTTATGTAAAAATCTTATGTTTTATGAATACTGCTTTAAAAGTTAACATATGATAAGTAACGTTTTTACTGCTTTTACTTTTAGGTGTTAGAAGATAATGACTATGGCCGAGCAGTAGACTGGTGGGGCCTCGGGGTTGTCATGTATGAAATGATGTGTGGGAGGTTACCTTTCTACAACCAGGACCATGAGAAACTTTTCGAACTCATATTAATGGAAGACATTAAATTTCCTCGAACACTCTCTTCAGATGCAAAATCATTGCTTTCAGGGCTCTTGATAAAGGATCCAAATAAACGGTAAGCTTCAAATAACGCTCAGTGAACTACTGATGAGTGTGGTTAAAAAGTGAGATATGGAAATTAATTCAAATATAACTAACTCCAAGAAGCAATGTATTTGGTGTAGACATCTTCCTACTGAGATCCTGACTTATTTTTAACTGCATAATATGGAATGTTTAAAAATTTTTCTCAACTCTTTCCTAACTTGGAAATTTTATGCAGATTTACCAAATAAGGATTTTGAGAGTTTCATTATCCATATTATGAGTGAAAATTTCTTAATTGCTCTGTTACTTGATCTTGTGGGGATGGGAGAATACCTTTTCTTTCTTCCAGTCTCTGGGCCTTTGTATTTCTTATAAAAGGAGAAGACCTATTTTTCAATATTCTCCTCTCACCACAACCTATGTTAACATATCTAACTGCCTTTTTTTTTTTTTTGAGACGATGTCTCGCTCTACTACCCAGGCTGCAATGCAATGGTGCGATCTTGGTTCACTGCAACCTAATTTCCCAGGTTCAAGTGATTCTCCTGTCTCAGCCTCCCAAGTAGCTGGGACTACAGGCACCTGCCACCTTACCTGGCTAATTTTTGTGTTTTTAGTAGAGGCTGGGTTTCGCCATGTTGGCCAGGCTGGTCTTGAACTCCCGACCTCAAGTGATCTGCCTGCCTCAGCCTCCCAAAGTGCTGGGATTACAGGCGTGAGCCACCACGCCCAGCCTCTAACTACTTTTTTGTTTGACGTTTGAAAATACTATTTTCTCTGCATAATGAAAGGTTTGATGGCAAAAAAAAAAAAAAAAAAAAAAAAATTGTACGTAGTTTGTATTTCTGTTTTTGTAGCTGCAGCTATGACCTAAAGAATCCTATGACTCTTGCTGCTTTGTTCATTGAGCTACAGTATTTTTTGTTCATGTTCATAAATTCGTTCACCTATACCTTTTATAAATCATATGTGAAATGACTATTCATTTTAAAATGTCCCTTAACATGTGTGTTTGTATATGTATATATCTAGCTTCCCATCTAGGTATCTATGCATATCAATATTTCTCTGAGTCTACTCATTTGAAGCATAGATGATTTCACTTATTGTTTTATCTTCTGTAGTACCTCACATAGGGTTTTGTTACAATGTTTTATGCTTGTTGCATGCTCTCCCTATATATATACACACACACACACATGCATACATATATATATGTATGTATACACACACGCATACACACACACTGATTGGATTAAGTGAATCCCAAAGAGTTGGATTTCTAAGTCTACCTTATAAATGGTTTTCACAGCGTGCTTCTAGCTTTTAAATTTACAAGGAATATGGCTTTATCTTCAGCAAAAATAAGCAAACATAATAAGAGATACTGTTTTTTTACTTTTCAAAGAACCATACAAAAAACATTTTGTAATCCTAGCTACAGATATTATTTATGTGTGTAAAGTGATTTTGTTTTCTTTTTCAGAGCACTTTTGCATCTATAACTCCCTTGATGTTTCAGTAGCCTTGTTGGGTGGATAGGGAAGATACTATTCTCTTTTCCATTTGATAGAGTTGAAAACAAAGACCCAGAGAGGGTTAGATGACTTATTCAAGGTCTCTCAGAACATTCCTACAGATCGAGAGTAGAAATCAAGTTTCTTCATGCCTATTTGACATTTCTTATGTGTCTTATTTTCAGTGCAACAATTTCTGAGTTCAGGTTTTGAAGTGTGTTCCATTTAATAGCTTTCTTTTGTAATTAAGTAATAAGCAGCACCTGGTGATAGGTAACCTTTAAACAGAGTGGTGGCTTTTATCTTTTTTTTTTTTTTTAAGTCTCTCACTAGGTTGGAGTGCAGTGGTGCAATCTCAGCTCACTGCAACCTCTGCCTCATGGGTTCAAACCATTCCCCTGCCTCAGCTTCTTGAGTAGCTGGGACTACAGTTGCGTGCCACCATGCCTGGCTAATTTTTTTTTTTTTTTTTCAGTAGACATGGAGTTTCACCATGTTGGCCAGGCTGATCTTGAGCTCCTGACCTTGTGATCTGCCCGCCTTGGCATCCCAAAGTGCTGGGATTACAGGTGTGAGCCATCGAGCCTGGCCGACTTTTATCTATTTGATTTTTTGATCTAATATTTGGCTTGGTATTCAAGGCAGTGAATTTTTATCTCATCCTTTTCTTATTCCTGCAGGCAACTTTGACCACTCTTTACTTTGTGGCCCTTTTTATAAGTGGCTAGTAGAACAAAATATACTTGTGATTTTCATGTGTGTGTCTCATTCATTTTTTTGTCAGCCCACTCTATGAATAGCATATAGTTGGTAGTTAGGAACTGTTGAATGAATGTGAGGCAGATTCTTAGAATGTGAACTGCCTGGTATGTATTAATAGAACAACTCCTGTTTGTTCACCAGGAGGTTGATAATGATCGAAAGGGAAGATGCAGTATTTTCAGTGCTCTAATATTTTCTAATGGATGTGTCAAGCCTCTCCATTGCTGCATCAAGATACAGGAAATACAGGGATGAGTGAGATGAACCAGTCTCTGCTCTAGATGTTCATAGAATAATTTGAGGCACAAAACATATACTCATAGATGTTCAGGTCAAACTATGTACAAAGTACTGTTGAAGTTATTAGCTTTGTCTAAGGGATTGGGGGACTTGAGTTGAATCAGGAAGGAGTTTGAATTTGTAGTGGCACTCAAGCACAGAAATTTACATGTAGAGTATAGCTAGGATTGGAAAATAACATGGCATTTGAGAAGTTCAGTGACTGAAGTGTAGAATATGAGTTGGCTAACATTGGGAAATGAAGTTGATACTTTAGATTGTAGGGATCTTAGGTTTTTAGAAAAATTTAATCTTTATTCAGAAGGGGATGTGATAACTGCTGAAATATTTAAAGCAAGGGCTAGTATAATCAAATTTGTGTCATGAAAAGGTAACTCTGGCAGCTTTGTCATGGACAGATGAGATAAGTGACAATCCAGAGGCAGGCAGAGCAGTTAAAAATGTTTATGGGTCTGGGCACAATGGCTCACGCCTGTAATCCCAGTCTTTTGGGAGCTGAGGCAGGAAGATAACTTGAGGTCGGGAGTTCAAGACCAGCCTGGGCAACATAGCAAAATCCATCTTTGTTTAAAAAAAAAAAATGCTGGGTGTGGTGGCACATGCTGTAGTCCCAGTTACTTGGGAGGCTGAGGTGGGAGACTTACTGGAGCCCAGGAGGTTGAGACTGCAATGAGCCAAACGGACGCCATTGCACTCCAGCCTGGACAGTAGGGTGAGTCCCTGTCTTTAAAAAAAAAAAAGAAGGAATATTTATGGAATTGTTTAGATAATAGATGGGGTCCTTCCTGAAGCAGTAGTACACAAGTGATAAATAGAGGTGGATGATTAACTAGAAACTGAGGAAGTAGAAGGAGTGAGGAATGCCTCTGAGGTTTCCAGCTAGGGTGATTTGCAGACAGGGAATGCAAATGAAGGAGGCTTGATGGGGGTAGATGTTGATAGTAACTTTGCATACACTGAGTTTGAAGTTTCTATAGAAAACCAAGATGGAAATGTCAAGTGAGCAGCTGGAAATAATAGAATCAATGCTTAAAACAAACACAATATCTGATTATATGGATTGGAAGCCATAAATATATCTAGGAGGTAGCTAGAGACAAGACAGCAGTGGCGAGGGAAGTGTATGTATGAGGAGAAGAAGGCCTAGGACAGAGTCTTAGGAAACCTCAGTTTCAGAGGTAGAAAGAAAAGAAAGCCAACAAAGGACCTTGAAAAGTCTTGGAAACATAGGTAATGATAGCATTATAATATGCCTCTTCATTTTTTCTGTGCAGCTATTTTAAATACTACTGGAATTTTTCTGATATCTTTTATTGAATTGCTGTCAGTTCTATCAAAGGGTCAACTACCATTTTGCTTTGATTTCTTACTCTCCATCCTTTATGTTCATTCTATTAATCCCTCCTTTATCTTCCTATGCAAAGTTGATAGGAAAAGCATGACCTCTTGTATTCACTAACATTAGGAAAATGTGTATTCTGTGATGTTCCTCATAGTAAAGAATTCATAGTAGCTGAGAATTTAGTTTGGCATTCTGATACTGTATTTTAGACATAAATATCTTACTTCAAAGCATATTTTGTTATTATTTTTGAAGTCTTAAATTGTATATTAGAGAGCCATTGACACTGAAATTTTTGACAGTTTCACACATTGAGGAAGTGTGTTAAAGAATTTCTCCTAGCTTCTAAAATGGAAGTCTGATTGTATTCTTAGACTTTGCATAGTATTCATAGCTGATATTTTAGTTGTATATGTATTTGATAAATATAGAATATATGCTGGCTATGTTCAAAACGAAAGTATTGCTAGAAAACTTGAGAAGTTACAAAAATGGATAACTAAAGCTGGATTAAAGCATTTTGTTTACAAAATGATTATAATTCTCCACTCCAGCTCTCGTCTGAAATACAATTCAAATGAAACACTATTGAAATAAACTATAATGTAAGTGTAAGAAAATGCCATGGAGCTTTGATATGTCTAATGCAGACTATGTTGATGTGCACTTGAAAATACTAAATGGTTTTCAGAAATGTGTTTTGGTGCTTTTGCTTCTCTGGTTCCCTAAGCACAAGCTTTCTAGAATGCCTTTTGGTAATCCAGCACTGACCTGGTCTTCAAAGGAGTTTGCAGTCTTCTGGGAAGAAAGCTACACAATTGAAATAGAATGAAAAAGAGGGCAGGGACTGAAATGCTGAGCCCTCAGTGAATACAGAACTACCAGTCTGAAAATTCAAATGCAAACGTCGAACAGCACTATTAGGATCAAATCTAAAAGTCCCATCTCTGGGGTATAGTTCGTTTAGAGAATTTTATAAGGAGCTGGGAGTTGGAGACCCGTCTGGTGGGAATCAGTTATCACTAAAGAAACTCAGATTATCAGCTGATTGTTTTCCATTTTGACTGTGTGTCAAAGGATCCTATGTCCTTCCCAGTCATGTATTTCTTATATCTAATAACCAGAATTCATTAGAATTATATAATTACAAATGATTTCTGACCCACGATGGCTTGACAGTTTTTTTGACTTTATGATGGTGTGAAAGTAATGTATATTTAGTATGCTTCTCAGCTAATGATGGAGTGGCATCCTGATAAATGCATCTTAAGTTGAAATGTAGGTTTATCTAGACATAACCCCGTTGGTAAGTTTAGGAGCATCTGTACATGGTTTTCTTCCAACCCAGTATTGTGTTGGAGTTGGCATATACCATCTCATGAACCAACTGTTACATTTTCAGCAATTTTGTGAGCTGGTTATAGATTATAGTCATTATTAAAAATTAAATTATATAAATTTACTGATAAAGAGCAAAGGTCATAGATACTCAAAATGCATCTCTCCTTAATTTGTTATGTTTCACTGTTGTCTTTTATTTTTGAGATGAGTTATGTCAGCTGTATCTGTATGGACATAATAAATAATGGTTTACTATGATACAGCTCTTCCTGCCTCCATGTTCAATGACATCATATTGATAGCTTGAAATTGGCCATGGTGGTAGAATTTATACCACCAAAATTGGCAAATACTATGAGTTGGGGCTGGACTTACTGTTTCGTTGATTGTTTAGACCTAAGAGAAAATGTTAATAATGCAGATTAAATTTAAAAGTTTGTTGTGTCCGTAATCATTACTTTGTAAATAGCAACAAAAAAATGAGTATTCTTCCACTGTTCCAGAATTTTTAACCATTTAGCAAAGAATTCATTCACATTACTGACAAGTGAAGTTCCAGAGTCTCCATTTTGTCACTTTCATCTTTGACTTTAACATAAACAAAAATGTCAGCCAATATTCACGTTAGAACTAGTCATAAGTTGCATCCATTAGTGGCTTTGGAGTACAGTAAAAATTAAGTCTTCTGTGAAAATCAGGTGACTAATTTACAATACAGAACACTGTATATTTTGTATTTTGCATTCTGTCATTAAAATTTAAATTTATATGTCTAGGGTGTGGTGGTGGCTAGGCCAGGCAAGGTCCAGTTCCAGCAGCTCCATGGCTGCTCTGCTCTGAGCACCTGGCATGTCCTGTGCCCTTGAAAGAAAAAAATTGTGTGTCTACAAATGTATGATTGCTCACAGAGAGCTGGTTGTTAAGCATTTGCCAACACATATAATTTCTAGCAGTGAGCAAGTCCAAACAGCCTATTGTGTTAAATTCAAATTTAAATAGATTTATTTCTTCTTTCTTTTCCTTGTTCTTTTTCCCTCCTGTCCTCCTGTTCTTCCTATTTCTCATTTTTCTTTCTTTTATTCTTAGTAATATGTACTATATTAAACTGAATAAGCCAGAAAACACCTGAATTTCTTTTACCTGTTATTGTATTCGTCCATTTTCCTACTGCTATGAAGAAATACCTGAGACTGAATAATTTATAAAGAAAAAGGGGTTTATTGGACTCACAGTTCCACATGACTGGGAGGCCTCAATCATGGCGGAAGGTGAAGGAGGAGCAAGGGCACATCTTACATGGCAGCAGGCAAGAGACAGCATGTGCAGGGGAAGTGCCCTTTATAAAACCATTGGATCTCGTGAGACTCACTCACTTTCATGAGAACAGCATAGAAAAAACTTGCCCCCATGATTCAATTACCTCCCACCTGGTCCCTCCCATAACACATGGGGATTTGGGGAGCTACAGTTCAAGATGAGATTTGGGTGGAGACACAGCCAAACCAAATCCCTGTGTTGTTTCTAACCCTTGCAGTGACCCACGAGCAAATACTATTCCCCATTCTACAGAATAGAAAACTGAGGGTAAGCCTCTTTTCTGTTGTCACACATCTCATAAGTGCTGGAGATGGTTGCTTCTTTCAGATCTATCTCCAAAGCCTCTGCTGTTTTTCAAATACCATACTGTTCTGAAGCTAGTTCTTATAAGCATATTAGGAAAAATAGATCCTACAGCAAAAGCTTTTACTTTTATAGCTATTTATCCCAAGAACTATTTTTTACACAGAAAATTACACTTTCACAAAACCATTTTTGTTGTTTTGAGCTTATGTAAATGTTTTAAACTCATTTAATTTTATTTCTGTTCTCATAGCCTTGGTGGAGGACCAGATGATGCAAAAGAAATTATGAGACACAGTTTCTTTTCTGGAGTAAACTGGCAAGATGTATATGATAAAAAGGTAAGATATCTTTGTGGCATAGTATGCAAATATTTTGGCTGCACTGCTAAAATGAATTTATAGCAAAAATATTTTAAGTGAATAAAAGTTAATGATGTAATGATACTTTCCATTTTACTGACGTTTCCATGATTGATTATTGAACTTCTGTGCACAAAAGTTTTCTTATAATTTTGACTCCCCAAATGCATCTTGAAATTTTATTCAACGTGATCACAGAATTTATTTTTGTCTTTTTTTCATAATAATGTTAGTTTGCCTCTCATTATTTCTTTGATTTTAAAAAAGATACCCTGTGTTATTTTTTTCTTTAAGAAAACTAGTTTAAAAATAATAATTTTCAAATTTGCCCATGTGTCTTTAATTTTTAAAGAGAACACTGCAGGTTTATTTATAAAAATTCTTGTTTAAAAAAGAATTTAAAGAAATTTGTTTTTACTGTTTGATGAAGTAGTAATGACAATGTCTTATTTTGGACTTCTCTATCATTAGAAACAGAACTTTATTGCCCACAAAATGAATACTGCTAGACCAGGCACAGTGGCTCATGCCTGTAATCCCAGCATTTTGGGAGGCTGAGGCAGGAGGATTACTTAAGGCCGAGAGTTTGAGACCAACATGGGCAACACAGTGAGACCCCATTTCTACAAAAAATAAAAAAAAATCAGCTGGGTGTGGTGGTGCACTCCTGTAGCTCTACCTACCTGGGAGGCTGCTAAGGCAGGCAAGAAAATCACTTGAGCACAGGAGGTTGAGGCTGCAGTGAGCTGTGATTACATCACTGTACTCCAGCCTGGGTGGCAGAGTGAGACCCAATCTCTTAAAAAAAAAAAAAAATACGAATTATGTATGTTTAGTTTTATCGTGATCTGCTTAAAACTTGTTTATATTTGTTTATTTTTGAAGACAAGGTCTCTTCTGGCCAGGCTGGAGTGCAGTGGTATGATCACAGTTTGCTGCAGCCTCTACCTCCCCAGCCTCAGGTGATCATCTCACCTTAGCTTCCCGAGTAGCTTGGACTGTAGGCATGAGCCACCATACCTGGCTAATGTTTTGGTACTTTTTGTAGAGATAAGATTTTGCCATGTTGCCCAGGTTGGTATTGTTATTCCTAGGCTCAAACAGTCCTCCCTCCTCGGCCTCCCAAAGTGCTCAGATTACACGTGTGAACCACTGCACCCACCCTTCTTGTTTTTAATACTGCAGTTTTTGCTTAATTCAGGAACAGGAATTATGCCTGTCCCCTTTCCCTTTTTTTCTTTACTACCTCAGATATTGTTAGTACAGACATTGATTTTGATACTTTGATTTTCAAATGCTTGTATAAAATTTTTACTGTGAAATGTTTTTCATTCAGTAATTTACTCAGAATTTTTGTGTAATTATTTTTAGTTAGTCCATCCATTTCAGTTTATTCCAACATGTCATATTTTTCTCTGAAACATCTATTAGTCAAAAACATTTATTTGGGGTCTGTTATATGCCAGCTGTTCTTCTCTGTTAACCCTTAAGGTGAAGATAGAATTATATGAATTATATGAGTTAGGAAGAAGTAACACAAGTACTTCATGTCTGTATTATGTTACTGGTAACCGGGAGTATGGTGATTTTCTGTTTCTTGTAACTAGGAATTTAAAATAGGTACATCATATTAGACACTTCTACTCAATTCAACTCTCATGCATTGAGTTTCTACTATGTATAAAGTACTGTGTTAAGTACTGAATCCTTTAAAACCTTTATGAGAAGTATTTGAGCATTAAGTGTCATAAATGTTTCCTGACTTCTTATAGACAATTTTACATCCACTTTGTATCACTGAGGATGATCCTTATGAGTTGCATGCATATATAGGAATGGCTCGAATGAGCTATGTACTGTTTTCGTCATGTCAGTAAACTACAAAAGAACCTGGAAGAGACGAGGGTTTGCCGTGTCTCCCAGAAATCATGCATGGTTTTATTTTTAATAGCTAATAATAAGCTACAACGAAATATCATCCCTTGTAGACACCCTATCCTGGGAGAACTTACTCCCAAAAAAAAGAAAAGAACTATTTCTTTAAGAGACAATGGTTAAGGTACCAATGTGGCCCTGTAAATTTAAAGACGGGCCAAAATATGGACCTTCTTCAGTCCTGTGAGAACAATAAGATGTGCTGCAAAGTTTCAATAGCTCAGTGCAGCTGTTCATGTTAAATAAGAGTTTGGCCCCACCTGGACAAAGCTCTGAGAGCCCAACCAGTGTATCAGTAAGGAAGCAGGGCTTATCCTATCTCGGCTCCACTGGGCTAGACATGCCCAGTATAAGAGTGATAGTAAGAGAGCCAGGCAGCTACCACGTGGGAATGGCATTAGGCGAGTCAGCAGCTCTGGCAGGGAGGAGGAGCTGCCAAAACAACTTCAGATGACGTATGTAGATAAATTCGTTCAAGTTGTTATAATTATTTTTTAAAAATGGGTGCCACTTAATTTGAACAAAAGTTTTAAATATCTTGAATAAAGAAGCACAACCAAAAAAATGACTGTTTCTGTAAACAGTAGATTGGTCTTGGATCTACAGGCTTACTCATGGTGTCCTGTGTGACCACCAAGGCTCCGGTGTTCTCTGCTGCCACATACATACTTGAAGGAGCAACTTCCTTACAGCGGCACTTTTAAATTTGAGTTTCTTTCTAAAAGGAAAATGTGATTGAGTCTATTGGGGTTTGTATCGTATAACAGGAGAACTTGAAATTAATTTTGAGAGCCAGCCTGATGTTAGCTGTTTTAATGAATTTAGTTAAAATTTCAGTGCTTTGGACAGTGTAATTTACTATATAATTTATAAAATAAAACATTTTTATGGAGTCCTTACATTTTTAAAATGTGTAATTTCTTGTAAAAGTCAATTCATTCCTAAGATCAGGTATTTTTGTTACATTTTTATTAATAAGGTTTGGGAAATTTATTATTTTTGTTAATTATCACATAATTCTTGGCTCTTTTTCTGCTTATTGCTGCACATCGAGAGGCGATGGCACATTTAGATATTCTGATATCTGTTGAGATCTGAATCTTTTCATAGGCAAAGTAAAAAGTGAACTAATCTTAATTACAGGTAGCATGATGTACCACTCTAAAGAGCACAGTATCAAAATATGAAAGAACAAAGTTGGTTCCTAGTCCTGGATTTGCTTCTTGCTTTCTGTGTGGAAATGGACAGGTTATTTACTCATGCAAAAGATAAAATCCTTTAAGTACCTTCAAGCACAAAGATTCTCTAGCAGTGTGTTTTATAGGCTGAATTTATCTAGATTAATGTCTAAATAGATTTCTATATAAATTTTACGCTCAGTTTGTCAGCCTGCTAAGATTTTGTGTGAGATTGTGTTCAATCTCTAGATAAATCTAGGGAGAACTGACATCTTAACAGTTAGTCTTCAGATCCATGAGTACAGTTTATTTATTTATTTAGGGAGCCTTTAATTTCTCTCAGTAATGTTTTGTACATTTCAATGTTTTAAGTCTTACACAAATTTTGTTAGGTTTATCCTTAAATGTTTTATGTCTTCCAATGGAAATGATATTTAAAATTTCATTTTCACTTTGTTTTGTTGCCAATGTATAGCAATACAGTTGATTTTTGCATATTGGCCTTTTCTCCTGGAGGCTTACAAGAATTAGTTGTAGTAATCTTTTTTGTAGATTACTTACAATTCTCTGCACAATCATATATTCTGTAAATAAAATTTTACTTCATTTCTAATCTGTATGCATTTTCTTTCTTTCTTCTTTTGCCTTGTTGTATTGGCTAAGACCTTCATTATAATGTTGAATGGTGATAAGAGTGAACATCCTGACTTTATTCCTAATCTTAGGGAGAAAAGCATCTTTTACCATTAAATATGATGTTAATGAGCACATGTAGCAGCCGGATCTGGGTTTCTAAATATTATTCTCCAATAAAAAGAACCAAGGCTCCTTGAGGAAGTGACTGATTTCAATACTAGCATGGGTAAAAAAGGAAAAAAAAAAATGAGCCTGGAGAATTTTGTGGTGTCAGAGTGTAAGGAAGGAGCCTTAGGGGAAAAAAAAAAAAAAAAATGACGTGTAAAGCAACCAAACCTGAAGAGTCCTGTGGCAAAAGCTAAAACAATTTTAATAATAAAAATAGTGTTAGTTTATGATCCAAAGAATAAAATACATAATCATGAGTCTACACTGCATAAATAAGTGATTGATTGTCTAAATAAAGTGTTGGGAGGGCCATGTCTTTCTTACAGATGAATTCTAATTAATGAATGTAGTAGAGGTGAGGAAAGTAGAAAATCACCATTAGAACTCCAGAGCAAAAATCGCTCATGCAGGATTCACCTAGGAATGCTAAAATTAGTAAGCAAAAGTTTAGGAAAGAGGATAGTTCCGTAGTCTCAAGGTATCTCCCCATGAAAATTTATCATTTACAAAGGTAAAATGACTGACTTTACAGCGGAGAGATCTGGCAAACACGGTCTTAACCAAGAGACCATGGTTAACACCACCAGTAAGTAAGATGTTGACGTCATGGAACCCATGATAAGATGCTCTGAGAAGGGCACATCACTTTTGAAATGCTCTCCTCCAAGATGCATAACCTCAATAAAATCATGAGGAAACCTGAAAAACTGACATGGAGGGACATTCCTTAAAACACCTGGCCAGATAACTTCAAAAGTGTCAACCTCATGATAGACAAAGAATGATGGAACTCTTTTGGATTGGAGAGACTAAGGTGGCATGATGACTAACTGCAGTGTGAAATCCTGGGTTGGGTTCTGGACTAGGCAGGAGCATTAGTGGAAAAACGTGAAATCTAAATAAAGTTGGTAGTTTACTTAATAGTATTATACAGATGTTAGTTTCTTTGTTTTGATGTTCATACTATGGCTATATAAGATACTAGCATAGACGAAGGTGGGTAAAGGGTATATGGTAACTGTGTATACTGTATTTTTGTAAGTCTTCTCTAAGCCTAAAATTATTTGAATATAATACGTTATAAGAACATGATATTAATGTAGGTGTTTTATACCTCCTTTACTAGGTTGAGGAGGTTCTAGTCCTAGGTTACTGAGAGTTTTTTAAATCATGAATGGGTATTGAATTTTATTAAAGCTTTTTCTGCACTTATTGCAGTGATCATACGGCTTTTCTGTTTTATGTTTTATTAAAATGGTAAATTAACATTGATTTTCCAAAGTTGAGTGAAGCTTGCATTCCTATTGAAAAACCCACCTGTTCCTGATGTGTTGTTATATATTGCTAGCGTTGGTACATTGTATTTCTAAGGATATTTGCATCTTGAAATCCTGAGTGATATTACTGTGTCACCTTGTTTTCCTAAAATGTCTGTATAATTTTCACTTCAGGATCATGCTTGCTTTTTTTTTCTTTTGGAGACAGAGTCTTGCTTCATTGCCAGGCTGGAGTGCAGTGGCTCGATATTGGCTCACTGCAACCTCCGCCTCCTGGGTTCAAGCAATTCTGTCTCCGCCTCCCAAGTAGCTGGGACTACAGGCACACGCCACCACACCCAGCTAATTTTTGTATTTTTAGTAGAGACGGGGTTTCACCATGTTGGCCAGGATTGTATCGATCTCTTGACCTCGTGATCCACCCACCTCGGCCTCCCAAAATGCTGGGATTACAGGCGTGTCCGGCCCATGCTTGCTTTTTAAAAACAAAAGAGGAAGTACTCCTCCTTTCTCTTTAATTTTATAGAATTGTTTGTGTGGAATTTGTATTATTTATTAATTAAATATTTGGTAGGATTTACCAGTGAGGTTCTCCCTGACCTGGAGTTTTGTCTTTGTTGGAAGGTTTTTAACTGAATTCAGTGTACGGCGCTGTTGTGGTCATCTGTTGTTGTTGGACTTTTGCTCTTTGTGTCTTTCAAGGAATTTGTCATTTAAGTTAAGTTTCTCTCTAAGGACTGTTAGTCATGCTTTGCAAGTTTTGATGTGCTGTGTTTTTATTTCAAAAGAGTTTTAATTCCCCTTGTGATTCCTTCTTAACGGTTATTTCTAAGTGTGTTGATTAATTTCCAAATATATGGATTTTTCAGATGTCTTTCTCTACTGATTCCTGGCTTAATTCTTTTGTGGTTGAAGAATATAGTTTATATGATTTTAATCGTTCTACACTTTAAAAGATTTGTTTTATGACTGAGAAAATGGCTTACGTTGGTGTATATTCTGTATACACTTGAAAGAATCTATACATTGACCCTTGAACAATGCAGGAGTTAGGGAACTTTTGACTCCCCAGAAACTTAACTACTAATAGCCTACTATTGATCAGAAGCTGAAATGAACAGTTAACAAAAATTTTGTATATGTATTATACACTGTATTTTTATAATATAGTAAGCTACAGGAAAGGACATGGTATTAAGAAAATCATAAGGAAGATAAAATGTATCTACTATTCATGAAGTGGAAGTAGATTATTGTAAAGGTCTTCACCCTCGTTGTCTTCGCATTGAGTAGGCGGAGGAAGAGGAGAGTTGGACTTGGCTGTCTCAAGAGTTGGCAGAGGCAGAAGAAAATTTGGGTATAAGTGGGCCCACGCAATTCAAACTCACGTTGTTCAAGGGTCAACTATATTCTGCTTTTACTGCATAAATTATTCTACCAATGTTCATTAGGTCCAGACAGTTAGTAGTATTGTTTATGTCTTCTATATTCTTACTGATTTTCTGCCTACTTGTTCTATTGGTTTCTGAAAAAGGATTGTTGTTATCTTCAGTTATAATCGTGGACTTTATCTTTTAGGTTTTGCTTCATGTATTTTGAAGCCCCATTGTTAGTTGCATACATATTTAGATTTAGTATTGTCTTCTTAGCGAATGTACTTTATCTTTTTTTTTTCTTTTTCTTTCTTTTTTTTTTTTTTTAAAGAGATGGGTCTTGCTATTTTGCCAAGGCTGGATTTGAAGTTCTGGACTCAAGCAATCATCTTGCCCCAGCCTTTCCAGTAGCTGAGATTGCAGACACATATCACTATGCTCATCTTTACCTCCTTATCATTAGGAAATGTTCTGTATCCATGACAGCAGTCTCTATTTTGAGATCTACTTTGTCTGATACGAATATAAGTACTCCAGCTTTCTTTTGCTTTCATGTAACATATCTTTCCCTATCATTATACCTTTAACCTATGCCAATTATATTTAAGTGGGGATTCTTTTAGACAGCATGTAGTTGAGTTTTGTTTTTTTTCTTACTCACTAGAAAATATGACAATGCAATATGTAGCCTGCTTTCATTTAATGTACTTAATGACATACTTGGATTTAAATATACCATCTTGCTGTTTGTTCTTTATTTTTTTCTTTGTTCCTTTTCTTTGTCTGCCTTCTTTAGGATTTGTTGAATATTTTATGGCTGCATTTTATCACTGCTGTTGTCTTAGTTGTATGTTTTATTGTTTGGAGGTTCTTTCTAGAGTTTGCAGTATACATGTTTAACTTAGTCTACCTTCAGTTATAACTGATTCACTACAGCAGCCTATTTCTGTTTCCTCCTTCTAATTCTTTAGGTTATTACTTCTTAAAATTTACTTTCATATATGATAAACACAATACATGGTAATTGTAATGAAATTTTGCTTTAGATAATTATATTTTAAAGTGATTGAAAATGCTACACATTTACCATTAGCACTTTCCATTCCTTTATATAGACCCATGCTTCTTCCTGCCATTATTTTTTAACTCCACTTCTACCTCCCTAGGTTTGGAAAAATTCATGGAAAAATATATTTTAGGGAATACAGGATTGGAAATGAAGGAAATGTAACATTTCAGAATGGGAAAACAATGTGAGAAAAAAATAAAGTAGTAACAAGAGATGTGCATGAAGATATGCTGAGTGGAGAAACTGGGAATCCGTAGTGGATTGAAACTGGATGTAAACAACAGGTGGCCTGTGAATATATATAGTGCGGATTCTTGAAGGTTTACCTCATATGTTTGCTTGATCCACTTACCAGAATTGTAGATGCTGAAGTAAGGAAATGACATGCAGTAATTGGATTTTTCAAGTTTTGTCGAAATAGATTCTTAGGGGGAAGCGTGTGGAAAAGAGAATCTCATTAAGATACTACTGTAGTAATACAGTGTTAAGTGACAGAGCCCTTACTAAAGCAGCGTAGGCAACGAAGGAAAAGGAGGGGAGTGTAAATTCCATAGTTATCATAAAGAAATGAGGATTCATAGTTTAGTCTAACAGTGCTGGGGAAAATACTGGGAGAAAGTTTAAGGAGGAGGATTATAGCTGGTTTTGGTAATTAATTTCAGATAGAATTGTCTAGTGGCTATAAATATAGCACTGACTTTTGGGAGTGAAAATGGGAATAAATATGGATGTTTTGAAAATTCAGAGTTTAATTAGAGCTGTGGAAATGATTAAGGAGGAGAGGGCTAAGAAAATGGATAGAGAGGGAAGAGAATATTTAAAAGAGAAGTCAGGAGGGAGGGAAGCAGTGAGAACATGGAAGGTTGCGATTGAGTATTGGAAAATATTCATGGTCAGTAATGGAAGTTGGTTTGACAACACATTTTTGCAAGGTATATCAAGATCATTTGTGAAGTATCATGCCAAAGTTGAAGTGGAACTTTTCTGACTGAGTTTTGACTTTCTACTGTCTGGTTGAGATATTCAGCCTGAAGGGCTTGGTGATTGATGACAGTTACGCAGAGGTTAATGATTGTAAGCTACTGCTTTTACAAGTGAAGCAAGGCCAGAGGAGTAGCACAGATACACCAACTGAGGAGAGATGAAAGGCTAAAAATAGGTTTCTGTTTGATAGTTTTCTTACCACAATTAAATAATGGCCCACTTTTAAACTTTGGGTCAAAGAAATGTGTTCCAAATATATGCTAGACATTCTGATGGCTAAACATTATAATTAGTGTCTTCTTTTGGTCATGAGACATTGTACTTAAGATATAAAAACACAAACAGGTGTCAAAACCAGTTAGTTCTGGCATAAAATATATACAGTTAAAGCTTTAAAAGCCTTCAAATTGGGTTAAGAAATATAACTATGTGTTGTTTACAGAAATCTAACCTAGAATAAAATTACACAGGAAACTGCAAAAAATAATAATGAGGAGAAAATAATCAGATGATACGAAGAGTAAACAGAAGTGACAATAATTTGGGGCTTAAATAGATTTCAGATATTAAATGTGATAAGTAGATCATTTGTAGCATAAAGTACAATAGTGTAGTCATCAATGAAACATAATTTTTTGCACCAAATAGCATCTACATGCATAAAACACTATTAAAAATGCAAGAGTTAACTCAAGATGGATTAGAGACATAAATGTAAGACCTGAGACCATAAAGTATAGAAGAAAACCTATGAAAAATTCTTCTGGAGATTGACCTAGGCAAGGAATTTGTGACTAAGACCCCCCAAAAGCAAATGCAGTAAAAACAAAAATAAATAAATGGGACTTAATTAAACTCAGAAGCTTCTTCACAGCAAAAGAAATCATCAACAAACTAAATAGACAATCTGCAGAGTGGGAGGAAATATTGCAACTGTACCTCTGAAAAAGGACTAATACTCAGAATCTATAAGGAATGCAAATCAGCAAGAAAAAAGTCAAATAATTCCATTAAAAAGTGGGCAAACAACATGAGTATACATTTCTTGAAAGAAGATATATGCAAATGGCCAACAAACATAGGAAAAAATGTTCAACATCACAAATCATCTGGAAACTACAAAATAAAACCACAATGAGATACCACCTTACCCCAATCAGAATGGTCATTTTTAAAAAGTCAGCAAACAACAGATGTTAATGTAGATGTGGTAAAAAGAGAATGCTTACATGCTGTTGGTGAAATGCAAATTATTACAATCTCTATGGAAAACAGCATGGAGATTTCTCAAAGAACTAAAGGTAGATGTACCATTCGATCTACAAATTCCACTAGTAGTTATCTACCCAAAGGAAAGGAAGTTATTCTATTAAAAAGGATACTATACTCTTGTTTATCACAGCACAATTTACAATTGCAAAGATAAGGAATCAACCTAAGTGCTCATCAACCAATAAGTGGATAAAGTAAATGGCATACAAACACACACACACACACACACACACACACACACACACAAACACACCTTGTAATATCACTAGCCATTAAAAAAGAACAAAATAATGTCTTTCGCAGCACTTACATGGAACTGAAGGCCATTATCCTAAGTGAGATAACTCAGTAACAGAAAATGAAATACTACATATTCTCAGCAGTGGAGCTAAGCTATGGGTATGCAGAGGCCTACAGAGTATAGTAGAGTGGACATTGGAGACTCAGGATGAGAGGAGGATGGAAGAAGGAGGTGAGGGATGAAAAATCACCTGCTGGGTACAGTGTACACTATTTGGGTGATGGGTACACTAAAAGCCCAGAGTTGACCACTATACAGTTCATCCATGTAACCAAAAACCATTTGTACCCCTAAAGCTATTGAAATTTTAAAAATACATTAAAAAATTTTTAATCCACAGGAGCTGATAGAAATATATCTATTTAACATGTCTAGAGGTTTAACAGTTCATTGATCTTTACAAATATCTGGCTTTTGCTTTTGTCGATTTTTCTTCATGATTTCTGCCCTAATTTTTATTATATCTCTTCTTCTCCTTACTTTGGACTTAATTTTCTAGTTTTCTAACTTGAAAACTTAGATTATTTGTTTTAGATCTTTTCTACCTAGTGCATTCAGTGCTATTAATTTTCCTCTAAACATTATTTTCACTGTATCTCACAGATTTTTATGTTTTATTTTCATTTGGTTACAAATAGTTTTAAGTTTTATTGAATTATTTAAAATGTGTGTTACTTAGAAATTTGTTGTTTAGTCTACAGGTATTTTGGAGCTTTCTAGCTGTCTTTCTGTTACTGATTTTTAGTTTGATTTCATTGTAGTCTGAGAGCATACAATAGCACCATATCATTTCACAGATAGTACAAGTGCCATATAACTATTCCCCAATCCTCCTTCCTATCCCTTATAACACTGCTGTCATAAATTTCACTTACCTATAAGCTGTAATCATCAAATACATTGTTGCTATCATTATTTTGAGCAAACTGTTATGTCAGATTAAGAATATTAAGAAAAGAATTTTATGTTACTTTTGTGTATTTCCTTTCTAATATTCTTCCTTTCTTCACAAAGGTACAAATTTCTAGCCTACATTATTTTCCTTTTGAGACAGTCTTGCTCTGTTGCCTAGGCTGAAGTGTTCAGCTCACTGCAGCCTCAAACTCCTGGGCTCAAGCAACCCTCTCACCTCAGCCTCCCCTGTGGCTGGGACTAAAGGCATGTGCCACCACACATAGCTAATATGTTTATTTTTTTGTAGAGACAAGGTCCCACTCACTATGTTGCCCAAGCTGGTCTTGAACTCCTGGGCTTAAGAGATCGTCACACCTTGACCTTCCAAAGTGCTAATATTTTAGACATGAGCCACCATACCTGGCCTATATTCCTTCTTTTTGATAAACTTTTTTTTGACATTTCCCTCTGGGCAGTGTACTTGCAACAGATTGCCTCGGTTTTTATTTTTCTGAGAAATTCTTTGTTTTTCCTTGACTTTTGAAGGATGATTTTGCTGAATATAGAATTCTAAGGTTGGTGGGTTTTTCTTTCAATGCTTTTACACATTTCACTCCACTTTTCTTGTTTGCATGATTTCCAATTTAATTCTTTGTTCTTTTTTAGGTAAAGTTGTTTGTTGTCATTTTCTGGCTTTCAAGATTTTATCTTTGTCTCTGATTTTTCTACAGTTCAAATGTGATATGTCTGGGTGTAGATTTTGGATATTTATGTTGTTATGTTTGCTTTTCTCTGAGCTTCTTGGATCTGTGTGTTTTGGTGCCTGTCATTAATTTTGAAAAATCATCCTGAGTCATTACTGCTTGAAATATTTTTTCTATTCCTTTATCTCTTCTCATTTTGGTATTTTCATTACAAATGTATTATGCCTTTTATAATTGTTCTACAGTTTCTGAATGTTTTGTCTTTTCATTCTTAATTTTCTGTTTGTATTTCATTTTTAGAAATTTCTATTGATAATTTTTCAGGCTCACTGATTATTTCTTTGGCCATATTCAGTCTATTAATAAGTCCTTCAAAGGTGTCCTTAATTTCTGTTGTGATATTTTTTATTTCTAGCATTCCCTTTTTATTTCTTTTTCGAATTCCCTACCCATTTGTTCTTATATGTAGTCCACTTTTTCCATTAAAAGGCTTAGTATATTGATCATAGATGCTGTAAATTGCTAGTCTAATAATACTATATCTGTATCTGGTTCTGATGCTTGTGTTTTGAACTTTTTTTTTTTCTATTAGTATGCTATGTAACTTTTGGTTAAAGATGTTGTACATAATGTATTGGGTAAAAGACACTGAGGTAAATAGCCCTCCAGTGGAGGTTTTATATGTCTCTGGATAGTTTAGCCAGCTCAACTAACTTACTAATTCTAGTACCCATTTTTTTTTTTTTTTTTTCAAATTTCAGGATATATTCTGCATAGATGATTATCTATTTCCACTCTATATGAATTTTATTTTGTTTAACCTTATTACACTGATCAGGATTACCAGAACCATGCTGTTTCAAAATGGTGAGATTAAATATTGCATCCCCCATTGAGTATTATATTAACTGTAAGTTTTTCATACATGCTATCTCTCAGGTCAACAGAATTTTCTAATATTCCCCGTTTTTTTGAGCACTTGATGAATGGATTCTGGATTTATGTTTATGTTTTGCTTCTGTTTTAATTTGTTAATGTAGTGTATCGCATTGATTTTTAAGTATTATGTTAATTTTGCATATCTAGAAGAAAACAGTCACAGAATATTATCTTTTTTATATATAGCTAAACTTGATTTGTTAATATTTTGAGGATTTTGCATCTATATTCATGAGAGATGTTGGGTTATACTTTTCTTATACTGTCTGATTTTAGAATCACAATAATGTGACATGTAAAACGAATGGTGTTCCCTTCTCTTCTGTTTTATGGAAGAGTTTGAGTAGAATTGATATATTTCTTATTTAAAAGTTTGACAGAATTCTCCTGTGAAGCCTTCTGGGTCAAAACTAAAGAAAGTCAGTTTCTTTAATGGATATAGGGTAATTCTAGTTATCTGGATTTTTTTTTTTTAAATAAGATTTGGTAATCTGTGTATAGTTCAAGGAATTTGAAAATTTTATGTCCTTGTTGAGTTTATTGGAATTAAGTGATTTTATTATTTTCAAAGAACTAAACTTTATTTTCATTTATTTTTTTGTTTTATGTTTCCTTTTTTTCTATTTTTTTCTGCTTTTTATTTCTTTTTTTTAGTTTATTGTATACTAGATTTGAATTCTTTATTTTATGACAGAGGCATATGGTGCTATATGTTTACCTCCCAGCACGGCTTTGTCTGTGTCCTATAAATTTTGATATATTGTATTTTGACTTAATTTTATTTCACAATGCTGAATTTTTTTTGGCAGTTGCTTCCTTAACCCTATGAATTATTGTGGTGTTTTGTTTGATATACAATATTTGGAGATATTTCAGCTATCTTTCTGTGTCTCAGCTCTGGTTTCTATCTATTGTTGTTAGACAATGTATTTTGTATAATTTCAGATCTTTTAAATTTATTGATTTATTTATGACTCAAAATACGGTTTATATTGATGGATCACGTGCGCTTGAAGAGAATGGGCTTTTGTGTAAAATATTCTATAAATGTCAGTGATAGAATTGGTTGGTTAGATAGAATTGGTCTGCCTCCTTACTGATAGCTTAGTGACTTGCTCTTAACAGTTACTAAAAGAGAAGTGAAACCTTCAATTATAATTATGACATTGACTATTTCTCTTTATCGTTCTATAAGTTTTGACGTTTTTTAATTGCATTTTTAGATGCACCCAAATTTCAGTATTACTATATCTTTTTGGTAAATTTACCTCTTCATCATTTAGGTTAACTAATGTTTTGGTGTGAAGATTACAACAGAAATAAATGAAATAGAGAATTGAAAAGCAATAGAGAATAATGGCCAAAACCGAAAGTTGGTTCTTTGAAAAATCAGCAAACTGACAAAACTTTAGATTGATTTACTAAGGAGGAAAAAGAGAAAAATGAAATACTAAATCAGAAATGAAAAGGAGATATTACTACTGACTTTACAGAAATAGAAAGGATTGTAAGAGAATACTATGAAGAACTGTATGCCATCAAGTTGAGTAACCTAGATAAAATGGACATATTCCTAGAAATACACAGATAACCAAAATGACTTCAGAATAAATTGAAAATCCAGATAGACCCATAACCAAGAAATCAAATCACTAATCACAAACCTCCCAGCAAAGAAAAGCCCAGGACCAGATGGCTTTACTGGAGAAGTCTACCCAACACTTAAAGAAAAATTAATGCCAGTCCTTCTCAAATTCCTTCAGAAATTTGAAGAGGAGTGAACCCTCCCTCACTTGCTCTGTTGGAGGAGATTTACCCTGATGTCAAAACCAGAGGCACTGTAAGAAAACTACAGACCAGTGTCCCTAATGAATACAGATGCGAAATGTCTTAACCAAATACTAGCAAACCATTCAGCAATATAAAGGATACACCTCAACCAAGTAGATTTATTTCAGGAATGCAAGGATGTTTCAATGTATAAAAATTGATCAGTGTAATGTCCCACATTAATAGAATGAAGGAGAAAACCTGCATAATCATTTCAACTGATGCAGGGAGAGCATTTGACAAAATTCAACACTCATTTATGGTAAAAACACTAAAAAAAAAACTAGGAATAGAAGGAAACTGCCACAGCATGATAAAGGTCATATATGAAAAACTCTTGGAAAGACTTTTCTTTAAGGGATCATTTCTATAGTTTGGAGCACCCTCAGCTCACATTATATTCAATGGTGAAAGACTGAAAGTTTTTCCCCTGGGATAAGGAAGAAAACAAAGATATCCTCTTTCAACACTTCTGTTTAACATGATACTGGAAGCTGTAGCCAGAGGAGTTAAACAAGAGAAACAAAAAGCAATCAGATTTCATTTTTTTTTTTTAAGATGGGGTTTCACCATGTTGTCCAGGCTGGTCTTGAACGCTTGACCTCAGGTGATCCACGCACCTCGGCCTCCCAAAGTGCTAGGATTAGAGGCGTGAGCCACCATGTCTGGCCAGGAATCAAATTTCAAAGGAAATAAAACTGTTTCTGTTAATAGATGATATGATCCTATATGTAGAAAACCCTAAACACACACACACACACACACACACACACACACACACACCACACTTGAGCTCTGTTAGAACTAATAAAATCAGTAAAGTTGCAGGATGCAAAAGCAACCTAGAAAATACATTGTATTTCTGTATACTAGCTATCAACAGTGTAAAAAGAAACTTAAGAAGAGCAATTTCATTTAAAATAGCATCAAAAAATGTTTTAAAAATGAATTTAACCAAGGAGGCACAAGACTTACATGCTGCTGACTATGAAACATTGTTGAAAGGAATTAAGATATAAATGAATGGAAAGACATCTCATGTTTATAGATTGGATATTTAATATTAAGATGAGAGTGCTAAAAATGATAATACAGATTCAGTGCAGTTTTTTCTTGTTGTAGAATACTATTCAAGAATAAAAAAATGAGTAACTCAAATTTATAAGTATCAATATTGATAAATTTCAAAAACACACAAAAACACATTACCGAGGATATTTACAGAATGATACCATACTACAAAAACTGAAAATATACCATAAAAAGCATTGTATTTATGACCATTTATATATATGGGAGAAAAGTATAAAAACTTGCATGTAAATGATATGAAGTAACTTCAGAACATTTGCTTGACTTATAGGTGATTGGCGATTACCATTCTCACAGGTTAAAATGGTTGAATACTGCCAGGTACAGTGACTCATTCCTGTAATCCCAGCATTTTGGGAGGTCAAGGTAGGAGGATTCCTTGAGCCTAGGAGTTTAAGACCAATGGCAAAACCCCACCTTTATCAAAAATGCAAAAATTAGCCAGGCATAGTGGTGCACACCTGTAGTCCCAGCTACTCAGGAGGCTGAGGTGGGAGGATCAATTGAACCCAGGAGGTCAAGGCTGAAATATGCCATGATCTCACCACTGCTCTCCAGCTTGGGTGACAGCAAGGCCCTGTCTCAATCAATCAATCAGTGGTTGAACGTTAATGAGTGGGGAAGAAATAGGTATTTAGCAGTAACCATTTTATATTTGAAAAAAACGGACGTTTGAAAGTACTATGGTACAACGTTAACATCCATTAGATTTGGTTGTCTTATATTCTATTCTTGATGCTTAAAATAGTTCTTTTTTTATTTTTAATTCAACTGGAAGTTAAAAGAAATAGGATATTCAGCTTAGGCTACTTAAGAAAAACTGAAGGATAGTAATGTCCCCTTTGTCATTTCTGATTGTGTTTATTCAGATCTTCTCTCATTTTCAGGTATTCTAGCTAGTAGTCTATCTATTTTGTTACTGCTTTCAAAAAACCAACTCCTTGATTTGTTCATCTTTTGTACTGTTTTCGCATCTCAGTGTCCTTCAGTTCTGCTCTGATTTTGATTATTTCTTGTCTTCTGCTAGCTTTGGGGTTGCTCTGCTCTTGTTTATCTGGTTCTTCTAGTTGTGATGTTAGTTGATTGTTAATTTGAGATCTTTCTAACTTTTTATGTGGGCGTTTAGTGCTATAAACTTCCTTCTTGATACTGCCTTAGCTATGTCCAGAGATTCCGGCATGTTGTATCATCATTCTCATTCGTTTCAAAGAATTTCTTGGTTTCTGCCTTAATTTCATTATTTACCTGAAAGTAATTCAGGAACATGTTGTTTAATCTCCATGTAATTATACGGTGTTGAGAGAGTTTCTTAGTATTGATTTTTGTTTTTATTGCACTGTGTTCTGAGAGTGTGGTTGGTATGATACCAGGTTTTTAAAAATTTGCTGAAGTCAAACCATTAATGTTTGCAGATAGTATGGTTCTATCTATACCCAAACAACCTGATCCTCTCTGCCCAAAAGCTCTATGATTCAATAAACAACTTAACAAAAATTGACAAATTAACATAAGCTGTATCTCAGGATACAAAATTGATGTACAAAAACCAGGATTCCTATGCACCAACAACATCTAAGCTGAGAGCCAAACCAAGAATGTAATTCTATTTACAAAAGCCACAGAAGAATAAAATACCTAGGAATGCAGCTAAACAGGAAGTGAAAGATCTTTACAATGAGAACTACAAAACAATGCTTAAAGAAATCAGAGATGACACAAACAAATGGAAAAAACACTCCATGCTCATGGATAGGAAGAATCAATATTGTTGAAATGGCCATATTCCCCAAAGCAATTTACATATTCAGTGCTATTCCTATTCAAACTACCAATGACAGTCTTCACAAAATTAGACAAAGCTATTTTAAAATCCATGTGGGCCCAAAAAAGAACTCATAAACAGTCAAGGCAATCCTAAGCAAAAAGAACAAAGCCAGAGATACTACATTACCCAACTTCAAACTATACTACAAGTCTATAGTAACCAAAACAGCATGGTAATGGTACAGAAACAGGCACATAGACCAATGGGATGGAATAAACAGCCCAGAAATGTCACACAGTTGCAACCATCTGATGATTGAAAAAGTCAACAATAAAAAGCAATAGGGAAAGGACTCCCTCTTCAGTAAATGATGATGTGATAACTGGCTAGCCATGTGCAGAAGGTGGAAACTGGACCCCTTCCTTACACCATATACAAAAACGACTCAGGAGAAATATAAAACCTAAAATTATAAAAAACCCTATAAAATAACCTAGGAAATACCATTCTGGACATAGGCCTTGGCAAAGTCATCATGACAAAGACTCCAAAGGCAATTGCAACAAAAACAAAATTGACAAGTGAAACCTATTTAAAGAGCTTCTGCACAGCAAAAGGGACTAAACAGACCTAAACAGAGGAGTAAACAGATGTCTGCAGAATGGGAGAAAATATTTGCAAACTATGCATCTGTCAAAGGTCTAATATTCAGAATCTATAAGAAATTTAAACAAATTTACAATCAAAAAAACAGCTCCATTAAAAAGTAGGCAAGGCACATGAACAGACACTTCCCAAAACAAGACATACATGTGGCCAACAGGCATATGAAAAAACGCCTAACATCACTAATCATTAGAAAAATGTAAGTTAAAACCGCTATGAGATACCATTGCACACTGGTCAGAATGGCCCTACAAAGTCAAAAAATAACAGTTGCTAGCAAGGTTGTGGAAAAGTGGAAACACTTATATGCTGCTGGTGCAGATGTAACTTAGCCACTGTGGAAAGCAGTTTGACAGTATCTTGAAGAACTCAAAATAGAATTACATTGGACTTAGCAGTCCCCTATTGGGAATATAAATTATTCTGCCATAAAGACACTTGCACACACATGTTTATTACAGCACTGTTCATAATAGCAAAGACATGGAATCAACCTAAATGCCCATCAGTTACAGAATGGATAAAGAGTGTTGTACATAATATGCCATGGAATACTATGCAGTCATCAAAAAGAACAAGATCATGTCCTTTGTGGCAAAATGAATGGAGCTGGAGACCATAAGCCTAAGCAAACAAAGGGAACAGAAAATGAAATATCACATGTTCTCACTTGTAAGTGGTAGCTAAACATTGAGTACATATCAACACAAAGGGGAACAGCAGACATCAGGGCCTACTTTGAGGGTGGAGGGCAGGAGGAAGGTGAAGATCAAAAAGCTGCCTGCCAGCGACTGCTTATTATCTGAGTGATAGAATGACATGTACACCAAACCCCCAATGACACGCAATTTTCCTGTATAACCTACATGTGTGCCACTCAACCTAAAATAAAATTTTTAAAGTAGACAAAATTGAAGAGTAAAGAAAGAAGGAGCTGTAGCTAAAAGGAACACATAGAATGGGTGATATTTATTTTAAAGGGAGCACATAGAATGGGTGATATTTATTTTATATGCTCGGGAATGATCCAAAAGAGTGTAAAAATGGAGCTATAAAGAAAACGATGTTAGATATAAACATATAGATAGTAATATGTAAGGTTAATAAATACAGAAAAAAATGTAAGATCAATCTGAAGCATAGCCTATAGAAAGGAGATGGGATAAACTTTAGTAACATTGATTGGAAAGAAGTAAGATGCCCACCAAAGCAAATGTCTTTATAGGCATTTAGGCAGAAAGTTATGGTAGTTTCTGACCGAAGGCCCCAATTACTGTTCTTTTGTTTTCGTTTTGTTTTGTTTTTTGTTTTTTAAGAGATGAGGTCTTGCCATAATGTCCAGGCTGGAGTGCAGTGGCACAATCACAGCTCACTGCAGCCTCGAATTCCTGGACTTAAGGGATCCTCCCGAGTAGCTGGGACTGCAGGTCTGGGTCCCACTGTCTTTATGGCAGAAGTTCTGCCTTCTTATTAAGAGTAAGAAGAATGTTATATGGTTGATATTAAACGTTTTGAGACAGTGACTGTCACATGTAGGGCTAGGCTCAGAGGGAGCTGGAGAGAAACCCAACTGGGGACCTATGAAGAGGTCCCAGATTGCTGGAGGGCCCAGCTGAGGTTGGAAATTCCAAAGCCCAGTTTTAGGCCAACTGCTAAAGCTTTGTTTCTTGAAGGAAAAAAAGTATCATGATTAAAAAACATGTAAGTATTATATAAAGCACAACTAGAAAAGATTTAAGAGGCATTCCAGGAAGATTGATTTATAATGTTTGGCTTATTTTGAGATGGATTTTAATACTTACTGTATTGCTACTTATCTTTCAAAGATTTCCTTCAGAAAAGAAGAAAAAAACTTGCCTCTAGAGAGTAATTTAGGTAGTTTATAGTTTATTTTGGTCACTTGGTTGATAATTCATTTCAATGAAATGGTAACTGATTAATATTTTTACTTATGCACAAGGCACAGAGAGAGGCCTCAGTGGAATAATGCCTCCTCTGAAAGGGCCTAAGGGAATCTTCCAGACCTTACTATATTCATTTTAAGTGTTGCGGTTTATTCATTAAACATCTGTGTTTCTATTTGAAGATTAATTTTCATCTCCATCCCAGATTCTAAGTTAGGACTCTTAGTATTTATTGTTTTTCTACATATTTCCCATTTCCAATGTTCTTTTTTAAATTAATTTTTTTATTGCAATAATTCACCCTTTAAAGTATACACTTCCATGGTTTTTCGGGTCTTCACAGACTTGTGCAACCATCACTGCAGTCTAATTTCAGAACACTTTCATTTCTTCATATTTTTTTTTCTTGAAGATTCGTGTTTTCTTCTGGTATAATTCCCCTTCAGTCTAAATAATTTTTTATACCATTTTTTGTAGTGCAGCTGGCAAAAAGTTTGTTTTCTTTTATGGGATGATGTCTTTATTTTGCCTTCATTCTTAAAGGATATTTTTACTGAATATAAAATTGTGGGTTGATAGTTTAGTGAGTACATATTTAAATATGTCTTCCTTGTAAGTTATGTGGTATATTTCACTGGCTGTTTTCAAGATATTTTTGTTTGACGATGGCTTTGTAATTTGTCAGTTGACTAGACTGAGCTACATTTCCCAGGATTCCCTTTGCTATTTGAGATTCTCACAGGAGATTTGGAGGATAGACGTGAAGCAGCAGCCATTTTGTAGCTCATTCATGTTTGTCTGCTAGACCGTTTCATTGGCATGTAGCCGTGGTCAGGCATGCATCTGCTCCATCTCCCCTGCATCCTGTTAGCATTTGAGCCTCTTGCTGGGCTGGGGTGTGCCTTTAGCTCCATGATGAAGGTCCCTAGCTTTTGCAGGATATCCACACCAGCAAGGTCAGATGGTTCGAATTAACATCGGTTTCAGTGTGTCCTCCGGGTCTCCAGCTTGTGCTTCTAGATTCCTTTTCATCTTTCCTCTCCCAGCTTTACTTGCATCTTCCCTTCTCAACTTAACTGCCTTATGGACATCAAGCCCCAGCAGTAAACTTGAACATAACAGCCTTACAGAGGCAGCATAACTAGCTCCCAAAATCAGGTAAATTCAATTCCCTGAAATCTCTTTACACACAGAGAGAGTAGTTCTGCTTTTCTCATGGAACCGTGACAGACTCCGGTTTTCAGCTTTTTGACTATAATGTGTTTAGATGAGGTTTTCTTTGTATTTATTGTGCTTGGAGTTGCCTGAGCTTTTTGAATCCCTTGTATATCCTTCGTTAACTTTGGAAAACTTTTAGCCATTGTTTCTTGAAGTATGTTTTCTGTCTTACTATCTGTCTCTTCTTTCTTATTTCTCTTTCTTCTTCTTATGTTTGGAAGTTGTCCCTTAGGTATGAAGTTCTGCTTGTTTTTTCACATTTTTTTCTGTGCTATTCAAATTGGATAATAATCTCTGCTGTATATCAAGTTTACTGACTTATATAATCTCCAATGTGCTCTATGCCCATAGAGAGAATTTCTTATTTCAGGTATTTTAATTTTTTTAGATTTTTCCATTTGGTCTTTTTCCTAATAGTTTCTGTGTGTCTGCTGAGATTTTGAACCTTTTTATTCATTATGAACATATTTTACTTTACATCATTGAAGGTAATTATAAAGCTGCTTTAAAATCTTTGCTAATTTCAACAGCAGAGCATCAGTTTCCTTTGGTGTCTTTTTCTGGTTTATGGGTTCTGTTTCCTTTTTTTGTTTGTTTAATGCTGAGTCATTTTGGAATGCATCTTGGGCATTGTGACTGGTAGGTTGTTATGCCTCTGAATTCAGTTAGGTTGCAACAACGAATACCGAATTTTTAATCTTCCTAGGCCAGTCACGGATGAATTCAAACTGCAAATGCTGTCTTTTTTCCAGTGGGTTAAGGTTTTCAGTTGGTTTATTTAGACTTCACTAGGGGGCTCGGAGCCTGCCCTGTGCATGTATGTGGTTCAGGAGTCAGCAGAGATTTGGGCAGACTTTATACTGAGATTTTAGGGCTGCTTCCCTTTGGCTGCCTCTTTTCTGGGATTACACCTCCCTCACTTTAAAGCTGCTGTACATTTTCCAACTCTGTCCTCTTATTCTTCATGGCAGTAGGACTGTGGGTTGCTAATTTAAGATTTTTACCCTGCCAGGCATGGTGGCTCACGTCGTAATCTCAGCACTTCGAAAGCTGATGCAGGCAGATCACGAGGTCAGGAGATTGAGACCATCCTGGCCAACATGGTGAAACCTCATCTCTACTAAAAATACAAAAAAATTAGCTGGGCGTGGTGCCATGTGCCTGTAGTCCCAGCTGCTCAGGAGACTGAGGCAGGAGAATTGCTTGAACCCGGGAGGCGGAGGTTGCAGTGAGCTGAGATCGTGCCACTGCCCTCCAGGCTGACGACAGAGCAAGACTCCATCTCAAAAGGCAAAAAGCCATAAAAATCAGAAATTCATTTGGTGCCATTCCTCATTCCTAGTGCCCACCCCCTCTTAGTATCTACCTGTTTTCAGTCGCTTCCCAGAACCTTTAGATTGTTTTCATGTATCTTTTTCTGAGGTTATAGTTATGTGCAGGAGGGTTAATCCAGTTGGAGCTGCTTGGCCGTGATTGGAAGTGAAACTGAGTATTTGTTCTTAATTATGCATTATTGCATGCCAGATGTACACCTTTTCTTCATGTGGCACAGCAATGTTCTGTATTCATGCAAGGAAGTATCTCACGGATTCACATTTGTGCAACACTCTAAAGAGCTTGTGTGAGAGCGCTTATTCAAACAGTGTGAATTACCAGTGAATGCTACGGTTAGTTCAGTTCAGCCACAACGTAATTCACGGCTGTTTCCCTTCTTCTTTGTTCCAATTCTCAGTGGCAAATTTAGAGAATGTGTAATGTCATTACCTTTCGACAGCACCTTTTAGACTTCACTAGGGAGCTTGGAATCTGCCCTTTGCATGCATGGTTCAGGAGTCATCCAGAGACTGACGCCCGGTGAGTAGGCATCAATGGCCAAAAGACCAAAGAACCTCCTGTGAATATTTTCTTGTGTTTACTCACCAAATATTTAGTGCTTATCTATAAGTCATGCACCACACAACGATGCTTCAATCAACAACAAACCGCATATACCACAGTGGTTCCATAGATTATAATGACGTATTGTTACTGTACTTTTTCTACATTTAAATACACAAATACTTACCATTACGTTACAGTTGCCTACCCTATTCACTACTGTAACATGTACAGGGCTGTAGCCTAGAGGAAGTGGCCATCTCATATAGTCTAGGTGTGTTGCAGGTTACACCATCTAGGTTTGTATAACTATCCTCCATGATGTTTGCACAGTGACAGAATCACCTAACATGCATTTCTCAGAAGAGATCCCTGTCATTAAGTGACACATGACTGTAGTATGCACTAAGTGTTGTAAATATTGTGAGTATTGTATTACCTAAGTAAATATTGTGCTTTGCAAAGCTAGCCTTACAGAGATAGCTAAGATAGCGTCCCTGTCTTCAAGTTGCTCACAGTTTAGTAGAAGAGACAGATAAATAAGCATGCCATTTACATTGTCATGTGTCGAGTGTTGTGTTTCAGAGGTGGCAGAAGTATTTTAAAGGTTGCCTAACCCATATTTTGAGAATAAATAGAGGCTGCACTTAGGACTGGATTAAAGTGAATTGGGCGGTGGTTGATACTGTGATGCTTTAGGATGACTTTAGTATGAAAATTAGGGCCTCAGTGTTCTTCATCCTAAAATGAGGGAACTGGACTAGATCTATAAGGTTATTTTCAATGTGAATATATTATCATTCAGTTTAAAGACACATTGAAGAGATGCTCAAAAAAATCCTCCTTTTTTCTTTTTAGGGAATGGAGTATTTCAGATAATTTAAAGTCTTGTTTGAGAGTTTACCAGATTAACAGGAAATACCCCTTGTGATTTCTTTGCCTGTTTAGAAATCTTATCTGCCCTCTTGCTGCTATTTGACCCCTCTTTGGAACCAGAGCTTCAAAACATAGCTTGTATCTTCTGTGTCCTTCATAAAATTCCCATTGGTTTCCTGCATTCAGTTAAATAGTACAGCGCCTGGGCATAGTAGCTCCCGATAAATACAGGCTCTTTTTCTCAGTAGCTTCCTTGCCTGTCGTAGAAACTGCTGTCTGCCCCTGTGCCTCAAATTGAACTTCTACCTCTTCCTCCTTAGCTTTTAAAGCCCCTGTCTTTCCTTCTCACCGCAAGTTCATACCCCAACCCAAATGCTCCCTATCACTGGGTCCTTGCCAGCATTCGTCTGGTATGATATTAAGAGAGAGGCTGTGGCTGTCAGTGCTAGAACTGGGATGGAGAGATGGAGGTTCTTGATCATATCATCTTTACAGAAACAATATGAATTTCTCTATAAAAGTAATAGATACTGTTGGAAACTTTAATATTATATTTTTAATATGTTTTAGATTTAATAGACCTTAATGTTACTGACTAGTAACCTACCTACATTATATAGCCTGTGTGTGTGTGTGTGTGTGTGTGTGTGTGTGTGTGTGTGTGTGTGTGTGTGTGTATCAAAACAGGTCCCAGGTTTTTTTCCAGTTTGTATGTAGGCTGCATTTTCTTTTCTTTCTTTCTTTTTTTTGAGACAGGGTCTCACTCTGTCACCCATAGGAGTGGAGTGCAGTGCAGTGGCGCCATCACAGCTCACTGCAACCTCGACCTTCCACCGCAGCCTCCCAAGTAGCTGGGATCACGGGCATATGCTGCCATACCTGGGTAATTTTTTAATTTTTTTGTAGAGACAGAGTTTTCTCTGTGTTACTCAGGCTAGTCTTGAACTCCTGGCTGCAAGTGACCTGCCCACCTTGGCCTCCCAGATTGTTGGAATTACAGGTATGAGCCACTGTGCCCAGCCTTCTATGTAGGCTTTTATAGCAAAATTAGCTTGTAGGTTGGAAATTGCCTTTGTGTCACTTCTCCCCAGTTTACATACTTATTCAACTTTTGTTCATGTTCTTGAATATTTCTAATGAGAAATAGTGATAATGGCTGCCACACTGCTGATGTTAAGACAGTGCCTATAAAGTCAGCTGAAGAAGGGAAAAAGAAGATTGTTTCACTAGGTTCTTAAGTTCTGGTAGTTACAATAAATGCAACTTGTCCATAAACACTACAAGATGCAGAGTCTTTTTGTTACCTTCTCCTGCCTTTTAAAAAGGCTCCCAGTATTTCACTGATGAAAGCCCTTTTGTTGTAATGTATAAGTGAATCCTCTCCAAGTATAACTCAGATCTTCAAATAATGTATCGCACCTATGGATGTTTGTGAGTAGCGTCGCCTGTGCATAGACGTACAATCAGTAGGATGAGTGGTTATGAAATTCTTTTTGAACGAGAAAATTTATCATAGAAAATACGAGTTCAAATTTAAGGGGTTACTTTTAAAGTAGTGCAAACCATCCATATCATGTATTAACAGACCCTTCAAAATTCCAGCAATGAAAGCAGATGTATTAATTAAACATTTAATGTCTTTTATAGCTAAAGTACTCATTTTGACAGGTCTAATATTATGATATAATAGTGGTATATTAATTTGTTATATACCTTGGGCTCCTTGGTACATTTTATATAGGCACAAGATTAACGGTATGAACTTGCTATTATTGTGTAGTTTTGTAAAAATGAAATATAATTAGTTTCTAGTTTTATGTCAAGAAGTGATCATTGGTATGGCATAGCTTAGCATACAATGTAACTAAATAATGTATGCCATCTTTCCATTAGTTTTGTTAGAAATAAATGCTCTTTTTATACTCCTGCCTTTCCAGTACATGCACACCTATGTATACACAAAGTGTGAAGCCAGTGTTTAATAGAGATTAAATAAACCAGAATCTCCACCTATGATTGACTACTTTCTCATGTTGTTTCAGAAAAGTGAAAATTACAGCAAGATTACTGTCTCTGGGAAATCTAAGCATGCAATAGTGTTGGCAGTTTTTTACTGTAAACATCTATGTTCTCTGGATTTGGGACCCTATATGACAACATAAAATGGTGAAAATAACCACAGTTGTTAAGGAAATTAAGATACCATAATCGCTGTCTACATCAGCTGTCCCAGAAAGTTTCAAGTTCTCCACTCTATTTCTTAAGCACCTGGAAGGAATAATAGAAGAAAGAATATAGGTATCTGATAGTAGCACATGACCTGTTGCTAAGAAAGGTCTGGGGAATCTTACCTTAGAGACTTTGGTGTTCATGCATACACTCATGCAGTCATTCCAGCCATACCAGAAATATCAAATGTTACTTACTCTAACAACCTTCAGAAAATTCTCTTTGTTCTTTCTTTCTTTCTTTTTTTTTTTTTTTTTGTTTTTTTAAAGTCGGAGTCTCACTCTGTAGCCAGGCTGGAGTACAGTGGCGCAATCTCAGCTTACTGCAACCTCCACTTCTTAGGTTTAAGTGATTCTCCCACCTCAGCCTCCCACGTAGCTGGGACTACAGGTGCGTACCGCCACGCCTGGCTAATTTTTTGCATTTTTTTTAGTAGAGGCGGGGTTTCACTGTGTTAGTCAGTATGGTCTTGATCTCCTGACCTTGTGATCCACCCGCCTCAGCCTTCCAAAGTGCTAGGATTGCAGATGTTAGCCACTTCGTCCAGCTTCTTTGTTTTCTCATTCACACTTTTAGGAAGATAATAAATGGTAGAGTGATTTCATAACCTTTAAATATGCTTAAAGATCAGGGTGGAAAGGATTTAGGGAGCTTCAACTTTGCTGTCACCATAGGGACTTGAAGTTGCATATTTTCAGTGAAATGAAATTAATGTCTTAAACCCAGAAACTTGATCCTCTTGTTTAAGATCATTGGATTCTACATTCTCTGAAAGCAAATTGGTTTCAAATAAAGATTCGTTTCAAGTTTAGTGCATTTGTCAGTAAAATATGTCATTTGCAGTTAATGATTCTATAGCTATTCGTTGAGTTGATCCATAAAAGTAGCTGAGATTTACAGAAATATTTTTGACTTTATGCTTCCTAAATGGGAGTTTACGTTCTGTCAGTTGATCTAGAAATGTTTTGAGAGATGTGGGCAGAGAAAAAGAAGAGATGAAGATACTGGTTTAAAGCTGAAATAGGAAACTAATGTATTAATGTGCTAGGGCTACCATAACAAAATACCGCAGACTGGGTGGTTTAAACAACAGAAATTCATTTTCTCACATTTCTGGAGGGATGAAAGTCCAAGATCAAGATGCAGGCAGGGTTAGTTTCTTCTGAGGTGTCTCTCCTTTGCTTGCAGATGGCCATCTTTTTCCTGTGTCTTCATATGGTTTTTCCTTAGTATGTCTACTTATGTGTCCAAATTTCCTCTTATAAATATACCAGACTAAGATCCACCCCAATATCTCATTTTAATGCAGTTACTTTTTTAAAGGCCTTGTCTCCAAATAGAGTCACATTCTGAGGTACTTGGGGATAGGGCTTAAACATGCAAATTTTAGAGGTACACATTTCAACTATAATAATATAATATTTGAAATTTGTTCAGCTGTTTAAATATGAGAGGATTTCAAAAAGTTCATGGAAAATGGAATTAAAAGATAAAAACAAAAAATACAAACTTTATTTCTCAACATAAGCTCCATCAAGTTCAAGACACTTTTGTAAGCCGTGATACTGGTTATTAGTTCATCCCTAAAGAACTGAGGGTCCTGGGAATGTACCCATGTCATTGCAGTCTTTTTTACATTATTACCTGAAGAAACACTGGTGCTCTTTAAAAGCTTTCTTAAGTTTAGGGAAAAAGTAAGTCAGAAGGAGCCACACCAGGACTGTAAGGTAGATGCCTAATGATTTCCCATCAAAGCTCTCATGCATTGACACAGATGAATGTCAAAGTAATCTTGCTAAATGAAAGAAGCCAAAGAATACATACTATGTGATCCCTTTATATAAAACTTAAAAATACAAGCCAGTCAGTCATGGCCTGCAGGGGATGGGAGAGAGGGTGGAATTACACAGGGGTACAGGAAGACATTTGAAGTGGTAGATGTTTTCACCTTCTTGATTTTGGTGACAGTTTCATGGGTATAAACATACGTCAAAATGTATCAATTGCCTTTTTTTTTTTTTTTTTTTTTTTTTTGAGAGGGTTTTACTCTTTCGCCCAGGCTGGGTTGGAGTGCAGTGGCGTAATCTTAGCTCACTGCAACCTCTGCCTTGTGGGCTGAAGCGATCCTTCCACCTTAGCCTCCCAAGTAGCTGGGACTACAGGCGCACACTGCCACACCCAGCCCAAATTGTATATTTTTAATGTGTGCAGTTTAGTGTATGTTAATTATGCATCAATAAACTTTTTTTTAAATCCTTGCCCTCTTGGAACTTAAATTTTATTGGTGATATAATGACAGTAATAAAGAAATATATGTATATTATATGTGTGTATGTATGCATGCCTGTGTGTCAGATGTCACAAAGTCTTGAAAAAAGCAGTGTGAAGTTAGAAAGTGTTGGGGAGGATAGCTGTTTAATACAAGAAAGCGGTCAGGAAAGTCCTCGGTACACATGACATTTGAAAGCTCCCCTGTAATCGTTTAAAAACTGTTTTAAGATAGATTTCAGTTTGTTAAAGTTACAAGTGATCATTCTCTCATCTAAAAGGACAAGTTTCCCCTAATTTGAAGGCAAATTTAAATTTTTGACATCGCAAAGAACCAGATGAAAAGGTAGGGCAGAAGTAAGCAAAACCTACTCCCAGTGCCCGAGAGAAGCCCATTCCAGCCCCAGGAATTTCCTGTGGTTAACTTGATTGGAAGGATAAAGACCTATTTTGTGAACATCTGTAGAAAAGTGAATCAGAAAGAAAAACTCAACCAGAATTCCAGTCTTCCAGTTTCCTGCCAGACGGGCAGTTACCCCCTTGTTTTCTTAAAGACAACAAAACAACAACAAAGCCAACACTGCTCCAGCCGACGTCGCCTCTGGTGTTCCCTGTGTGTGTGCGTGTGCGTGTGATGCCGGTGAACGGAATGCACTTATCCTGAGAAGCAGAGGGGAGGATTTCCAGCAGTGGCATGACCTGCTTGCTTGTGTCCAGGGATCCTAGCAGAGCAGCTAGAAAGAAACATGGGATGGCACCGTGGCAGGCTTCTCCTTGCCACTGGCAGAGGAGCTTGTTTCAGGTCAGGGATTAGGAGCCATTACCAGCCGATCAGTGGGACCTAGAGGTGGTTCATCCCCAGAAAGTTGCTTGCTAATCAGGAAGACATTAGAATAGCTGTGTACTGGGGCCAAACAGAATTCTAAAAAGAAGAGAAAAGAGATTTGTAGCATGTACCATAAACTGAAATGTGGTCCTTTATTTTGAAAACCTGCTTTTAACTCTACTCATCCCCCGACTCTTAAAAATATAGTTCTGTCTAGAGACTAACTTAAAGATTGTGCCTTATTATTTAACATAAATTTGGTGACAGAAAGAGTGGGAAAATGCACTGATCTCAAGCCAGTTGTGTATTTCTGTAAAATTTTTATAAAACATGCTGGTTTTTGTCATTCTGTTTGCCATTTTCTTATCCCCATGAGGACTGTATTCTAAAGCAGCATCCCCTGTTCTGAATGATACTTTGCAGAGCATGTACTCTGACTCTGTGCTCTGGGATTGAACATTCTGGGCTAGAAGGAAACCTGTGGGTTCCACCTATCCCTCAAGGCTAGAGCCCTGAGAAGCAGCAGCCCCGTGTTAGCTCCTTCTCCCTCCCAACCGGTGGAGGTTCACAGGGCTCAGGCACCCAAAACCTTCAGTAGCCCAAGACTTTCCTTCCACCCCCACGCCTGCTGCAGGTCCAACACAAGTGAGATGATTCTCGCCCTGTCAGTCCCAGAGGAGCTACTCTTAATCTCTTTTGGGTTATGGTTCCCTTTGAGGATCTGATGAAAGCTATGGGCAAAATTTTGCGTGGAACTTCAGGGGCCACCAAGAACCCCTTTTCCAGAGCAGGGCAGGCACCAATGCCCATCTCATATCAGCACATTCTTTGCAAAGTACAAAGTTAAGTTCTTTACAGAGGGCAGAGGCAGCAGTCTTACCTGTAAGCTGGTGATAACTGTATCTTTAAGTTGTGTTTTTATTAATAGCCTCTTCAGCTAGCACTAGAAAGAGGTTGCATCGCGTCACAGTGGTCTGCATTGATATGGTTTTGTGTGTATGTTTGTTATTGGGAATAAAGAACTGGGACAGATTTTTCAGTATCCCTCTCCTCTCCTGCTCTGTGGTTCTCCTTCGTTGTTCTCCTGATCCATTAGATTTTATACAGAACCACCAGTTACCCACCATTTTGTTTAGACTGTTGACTGGGAAGCCAAATACCATGTCCACCTTACACTGCGACTCATCACTTTAAACTTTTGTCCTGTTCATTTGATTACGTGCTCTCTACTTTTTTCCTAGAAAGGAATTTTCCTGAATTGAAATCAGTTAATAAAACTTGTTCTTTCTTTTTACAGCTTGTACCTCCTTTTAAACCTCAAGTAACATCTGAGACAGATACTAGATATTTTGATGAGGAATTTACAGCTCAGACTATTACAATAACACCACCTGAAAAATGTAAGTAAATTTAGAAGGCAATTGATAAATTTCTTTATTTTTTAATTTTTTCATTTTTTATTGCATTTTAGGTTTTGGGGTACATGTGAAGAACATGCAAGATTGTTGCATAGGTACACACCTGGCAGTGTGATTTGCTGCCTTCCTCCCCATCACCTATATCTGGCGTGTCTCCCCATGCTATCTCTCCCCAACTCCCCACCCCTCACTGTCCCTCCCCTATTTCCCACCAACAGACCCCAGTGTGTAGTGCTCCCTTCCCTGTGTCCATGTGTTCTCATTGTTGAACACCCACTTATGAGTGAGAACATGCCGTGTCTGATTTTATGTTCTTGTGTCAGTTTGCTGAGAATTATGGTTTCCAGATTCATCCATGTCCCTACAAAGGACATGAACTCATCGTTTTTGATGGCTGCATAATATTCCATGGTGTATATGTGCCACATTTTCCCTGTCCAGTCTGTCATCGATGGGCATTTGGGTTGGTTCCAGGTCTTTGCTATTTTAAACTGTGCTGCAATGAATATTCGTGTGCATGTGTCCTTATAGTAGAACGATTTATAATCCTTTGGATATATACGCAGTAATGGGATTGCTGAGTCAAATGGAATTTTTATTTCTAGGTCCTTGAGGAAGTGCCACACTGTCTTCCACAATGGTTGAACTAGTTTACACTCCCACCAACAGTGTAAAAGTGTTCCTATTTCTCCACATCCTCTCCAGCATCTGTTGTCTCCTGATTTTTTAATGATTGCCATTCTAACTGGCGTGAGATAGTATCTCAATATAGTTTTGATTTGCATTTCTCTAATGACCAGTGATGATGAGCATTTTTCCATATGTCTGTTGGCCTCATGTATGTCTTTTGTAAAGTGTCTGTTCATATCCTTTGCCCACTTTTGAATGGGCTTGTTTGTTTTTTTCTTGTAAATCTGTTTTAGTTCTTTGTAAATTCTGGATATCAGCCCTTTGTCAGATGGGTAGACTGCAAAAATTTTTTCCCATTCTGTTGGTTGCCGATTCACTCTAATGACTGTTGCTTTTGCTGTGCAGAAGCTGTGGAGTTTGATTATGTCCCATTTGTCTATTTTGGCTTTTGTTGCCAATGCTTTTGGTGTTTTGGTCATGAAATCCTTGCCTACACCTATGTCCTGAATGGTTTTGCCTAGATTTTCTTCTAGGGTTTTTATGGTGTTAGGTCTTATGTTTAAGTCTTTAATCCATCTGGAGTTAATTTTAGTGTAAGGTGTCAGGAAGGGGTCCAGTTTCTGCTTTCTGCACATGGCTAGCCAGTTTTCCCAACACCATTTATTAAACAGGGAATCCTTTC
>PVKP010007593.1:0-76482 GCA_004027715.1 Plecturocebus donacophilus | reverse complement strand
TCTTTAACTCCTGGGTTCAAGTGATCTACCTGCCTCAGCCTCCTAAGATGTTGAGATTACAGGCATGAACCACTACACCCAGCTGTCTTCCTTCCTGTAGGGAAGAAATTGAAGCTCAGAGTGGGGAAAGTGACTTGGCTGCTGCCACTCACCTTGTTAGAAGCAGAGCAGTCTGTGGGTCCAGGACTGTGCCCTTTTGCTACTTCGACTCAGTTGCCAAAACATCTTCTCAGAGAGACATCAGTTTCCAGAGGGTATTGGGGAAGCATTGATAAAGTGATTATAAAAGGGATGTTAAATTCCACTGTGACTGGCATTTTCACTTAGCAGAACTTTGTTATTTATTGCTTTTTGACAGAAGAGATTAGAAATGAGGCTGATTTCTCTCTGGCAGGGCTGCTGCTTGGGTTTGATCTCTGTGAGGAACGGGTCAGGGCTCTGATTGAGGGTTTTGGTGATTGGCTTCCTAAGTCGTCTATGCCAGTGAGTGGGGCTGCCCAGCAGTGATGAGACTATTGTTTAGCTGCTGATGGGAGGCACTGGTGCCTATGTTTGGGGGCATGCGTTAATGTTTACATATGAGTATTTCTGGAAGATACTTTGTTGCAATTACTACTAGGCTTCGCTATTGAATGTCACAGAGCAAGTTGTCCAGGAGGCGGATTCTGGTGTATGGCCTCTTGGTGTTGAAGACAGAACTCCTAGAATTTCCTCTTACTTTCTGCTGCTGATGCCCTAATCTCTTAACTTTGCAGAAAGGAATGATCTGGAAACTGCACCAGCACACGAGACCTTAGGAGGAGTCCTTAGCTGGCCTAAGGGCCGATCAGAATGACCTTGGTCTCAGTTCCAGGGGTTCAGAAATAAAACTGGATCAGTAGGTTACTGGGTTAGAGAATCTTAGGGTGAGGAAGGCCACTTACCTGCCCAAACTGTTCTCATCTACTCCCCACCACCCACCCATCATCCCCCCTACCCACCCCTCATCCTTCCACCTATCTACCCACCCATCGTCCATCTACCCACCCAGCTACCCACCCATTGTCCCTCCACCCATCCACCACCATCCATCCACCCACCCATCATCCATCCACCCACCCATCTTCCATCCACTCATCCATCATCCATCCATCCACCCACCCATCATCCATCCATGCATTCATCATCCATCCACCCAACCATCCACCATCTATTCATCCACCCATGATCCATCTACCACCCAGCCGCCCACCATCCATTCATCCACCCATCCATCTGCCACCCAGCCATCCACCATCCATTCATCCACCCATCATCCATCTTCCCTCCCACCTGTCATCTATGCTCCCACTCACCCCCACCCCTATCATCTATCTACCACCCCACCCAGCCATCTGGCATTTCTAAGAGCTCATAGAGTAGTGGATATGGTTGTGCAAATGAATTTAGAAAATGATTTGTACCTGTAGTCATCATGTTCATCATGAGGAATATGTCTTCAAGTAGCTCACAAAGCCCAGCCATTTGAAATGACCATCCTGCCAATGAATAACAACCAGGTCTTACATCAAGGGAGGCAGCAGCCCTACCTGACCTCTGCCTCTCATTCATTCAGGAGGTATTTGCTGAGCACCTCCTCTGTGTGAGGCCCTGTGATATATGACACCCAACTCAGTATTCTCATGACTCCACCAGCAGGGAAAGTAGTATTTCCCTGCTTCCTGACTGAGAATAGCAAAGCTCAGATGTCAGGTACTTTCATTAAGATAGCAGTCATGGCATGATCCTCACTCCATGTGACTCCACCGCCATTGTCTTGTGAGTTGGATTACAGCCGGGTGCGTGGACTCACACTGCCTGCTTCTGGTCCTCATTGTGCCATTTACAGTCCTGTGCCCTTGAGCAAGTTAAGTCAAGTCTCTGAGTCTACTTCCCCACCAGAAAAATGAGGATGATCATGATACCCACTCCTTCGGGGGATGATGTATAAAAAATGCATAACACCGGGCCTGGCGTTGGGCATGCAGTTACCTGACGTTAGCTGCCCCGTGTTAGTTTCTTAGGGCTGCTGTAACCAAATACTGTAAACGTTCTGGCTTACAACAGCACACGCTTATTCGCTCACAGTTCTGGAGGCCAGAATCTGCAATCAGGGTGCCCGCAGTGGTGGGGCTGTGTTCCCTGGAGGCTCTAGGGGAAGATCCTTCCCAGCCTCTTCTAGCCTCTGGTGGCTCCAAGGGTTCCTTGGTTTATGGCCATGTCACACACACCTCTGTCTCTGTCTTCACTTGGCCTTCTCCTGCTTCTCCCTGGTGCCTCTTGGTATCTCTCTTATAAGGACACCTGTCATGGGATTTAGAGCCCACCTGGATAATCCAGAATGTTGTCATCTCAAGAGTCTGAGGTTAATTACATCTGCAAAGACCCCTTTTTCTGCATTTACAAGTCACATTTATAGGTCCTGAGGCTTAGGACGTGGACATCTTTTTGGAGATTGCCATTCAACCTACTACAGCTGCTATTAAAAAAAATTTTTTTTTAGAAATACAAGTAATACATGAATACATTCTAAGAATGAACCTTTAGACATTATGTTAAGCATCTCTTTGGCTATCACCTTCACCTCCATTCCCATCCCCCAAGGTCACCATTGTGATGAGTTTGGAACTTTATCCTTCCCGACCTTTCTGTCACGGTGGAAAGATACATATGATCTTTATATACATGGATTATTGTCCTGTTGTCAAGCACTGGGATAGGTCTTGAGTATTCTGAGATAAGACGCAGCATTATAAGAACATCATTTTAAAAAGCATCATTAAACCCTTCATTATATACATTACAGTTTGGTGGCCACTGATTTAACAGTTAATAGCAGAGCTGATGAGTAAATTTTTTTTTTTTTTTGAGACGGAGTCTTGCTCTGTTGTCCAGCCTAGAGTGCAGTGGCACATCTTGGTTCACTGCAACCTCCACCTCCCAGGGTCAAGGGATTCTCCTGCCTCAGCCTCCCAAGTAGCTGGGATTACAGGCGCACACTAGAAATGGAGTTTTACCATGTTGAACAGGCTGGTCTTGAACTCCTGACCTCAGGCGATCTACCCACCTCAGCCTCCCAAGTGCTAGGATGACAGGCATGAGCCAGCGTGCCCAGCCTGATGAGTAACTTTCTTAGTATCATTTAAAAAAATAGATATGCCAACTTGTTTGTTTTTTGTTTTTTTTTGGAGATGGAGTCTTACTCTGTTGCCCACGCTGGAGTGCAGTGGTGCAGTCTTGGCTCACTGCTACCTCTGCCTCCCGGGCTCAAGTGAGTCTCCTGCCTCAGCCTCCGAAGTAGCGGGGATTACAGGTGTGTGCCACCACGGCCAGCTAATTTTTGTATTTTTAGTAGAGACGGGGTTTCACCATGTTGTCCAGGCTGGTCTTGATCTCCTGACCTCAGGTGATCTACCTGCCTTGGCCTCCCACAGTGCTAGGATTACAGGCATAAGCCACCATGCCTGGCCTAATGAGTAACTTTTTTATAACATTAAAAAAATAGATATGACAACTTTATTTTTTTTCCTATCAAATACTATATCTTATTCATTCTTTTATTTTTTGTACCCATTAGCCATCCCCCTTCCCACCTCCTACCTGCACTACCCTTCCCACTCTCCAGTAACTATCCTTTTACTCTGTCTCCATGAGTTCAGTTGTTTTCTTTTTCAGCTCCCACAAAGAAGTGAGAACATGAGATGTTTGTCTTTCTGTGCCTGTTGTATTTCACTTAACATAGTGGCCTCCAGTTCCATCCATGCTGTTGCAAATGACAGGCTCTCTTTTATTTATTAATGGCTGACTAGGACTACATTGTGAATATGTACCACATTTTCTATACCCATTCATCTGTTGGTTAGCATTTAGGTTGCTTCCAAATCTTGACTGTTGTGAATATTGCTGCAGTAAACATGGGAATGTGGATCTCTCTTCGATAAACTGATTTTCTTTGTTTTTGGTATATACCCAGCAGTGGGATTGCTGGATCATTTGGTAGCTCTATTTTTAGCATTTTGAGAAACCTCCAAACGGTTCTCTGTAGTGGTTGTACAAATTTCCATTCCCATCAGTGGTGTGCGAACGTTCCCTTTTCTCCACATGCTCGCCAGCATTTGTTACTGCCTGTGTTTTGGTTGAGAACCATTTTGACTGTGGTGAGACGTTACCTCATTACAGTTTTCATTTGCATTTCTGTGATCCGTGATGTTGAGCCCCTTGTCATATACCTGTTTGCCATTTCTGTGCTTTCTGTTGAGAAATGTCTTTTCAGATCTTTTGCCTAGGTTTTAATTGGATTATTAGATTTTTTTTTTTTGAGACAGGGTCTCACTCTGTCACTGGCTGGCGTGCAGTGTCGTGATCTTGGCTCACTGCAACCTCCACCTCCTGCGTTCAATTGACCCTCCTGCCTCAGCCTTCCCAATAGCTGGGACTACAGGCAGACACCACCACACCCAGCTAATTTTTTATATTTTTAGTAGAGGTGAGGTCTCACCATGTTGCCCAGGATGGTCTTGATCTCTTGACCTCATGATCCACCCACCTCGGCCTCCCAAAATGCCGGGATTACAGGCGTGAGCCACTGTGCTAGGACAATTATTAGAGTTTTTTCCTTGCCAGATGTGTAGTCTGCAAATATTGTCACTCATTCTGTGGGTTGTTTCTTCACTTTGCTGATTGTTTCATTTGCTGTGCAAAAGCTTTGAACTTGATGTGATCCCATTTGTCCGTTTTTGCTTTGGTTGCCTGTTGGGGTTACTTTCTTAGAAAGTCTGCATGACCCACAGACTTCTGGGGCAGTAGGAAGTAAACTGATGATCTCCATGCAATGTAGGTGGTGCTGTAATGGATATACATAAAAAGTGCTGTGGAGGCCGGGTGTGGTGGCTCACACCTGTAATCCCAGCACTTTGGGAAGCTAAGGCAGGTGAATCACCTGAGGTCAGGAGTTCAAGACCAGGCTGACCAACATGGTGAAACCCCATGTCTATTAAAGATACAAAAGTAGCTGAGCATGGTGGTGCATGTCTATAGTCCCAGCTACTTGGGAGGCTGAGGCAGGAGGATAACTTGAACCTGGGAGGTGGAGGTTGCAGTGAGCCCAAGATTGCGCCACTGCACTCCAGCTTGGGTAACAAGAGTAAAACTCCATCTCGAAAAGGGAAAAAATAAGTTCTGTGGGGACACAGGGGAGAAGGGGTTCTAAAGTATTTGCTTATTGGGGGACACCTGAGCCTTGTAGCCTTTGAAAGAATAAACCTTGACAGATCCACATCTGGGGATTGTGGAGGGAAGGAACCCAGAAGGGATGTTGCCAGCAGCAGGAAGTGAATCCCAAGACAAGTCGTTCTTAGAGGATCTTGATTGTCATCCTCAAAGAGCTGAAGTTTTTCTCAAGGGGTGGTGGCATTCACATTGTGTCCCTCAGGGCTCTAGGGCTCTGCGAAGAGGCCGCCAGGCCAAGGCGGGGGAGAAGTGGAGGAAGGAGGAGGCCAGCACTCAGGGCTCTCACCTCCACCTGTGCCCCAGCAGCCTCTATTCTCTGCCAGGTGACATTTGCAGGAACTGTGCTAATGAGTGGCTTGAAGGGGGCTCTAGATACCTCCCACCCAGTGTCCGTCAGCTGTCCCTAAACCTTCCCAAATAAACATGCAAATGAAGGAGAAGCTTGTGTGGTCTAGGCCACTTAGATGTATCGACCACTCACAATATCAGGTATAGAGTGACAGAAGGACCTGATGAGATGCCACTGGCTTTCTTTTTCAAGTAACTTTGTAGGGTTTTCCCACATAAAGGATACAGAAGGAATTTATTGTTGGGAAACGGGCAGCAGGATGCACCACGTTCTCCAGAACCAATGGGATGTGTGGCCTGTGGGACTGAGGCCTCACCAGCTCCTGCACAGTAGCGGGGATGAGGACTGAGGGACACATGATGTCTGCCAGGGAGCAGAAGATGTTGTCTGCAAACCAAGCTTAATATGCATGGCCTTGTCCTCAGGCAGGGGTGGCCTCAGCTGGCCAGATGTCCCTATCACTGCAGAGTTCTGTTCTTGGACTGGCTGCACAAGGAGATTCCAGGGCACCAAAAAATCTTCCTCCCTCACCCCCAGGCTCTCTGAGCCAATAAGTCCTGATCCAAGTATGTTTCTGAACTCCTGGAACCAAGACCAAGGTCATGCTCATCAGCCCTTAAGCCGGCTAAGGACTCTTCCTGGGGCCTCGTGTGCAGGTGCTGCTTCCAGATAATCATAGCCAAGGTCACACTTGCAGAGAACCCTGGTGGTTCAGGTACTCGTCTGAGTACTTTATGCAAATTATCTCACTGAGTCCTTAGAACAAACCACTGAGGGAGATGGAATTACCATATTCATTCCACGGAGGAGGAAGCAGAAGTGCAGAGAGGTGGAGCGACTTGCCCAGCTCGCAGAGCTAGGAAGAGGCAATTGACAACGTGAACCGGGTGGCTGCTTCTCTCTCCACTCTCTTCACTGCTCTGCCCACCGCTCTCAGTCCACCAGCTACCAGCCACCAGATCACTGTCCCAGAGATTAAGTGTGACGCTATTGACAATGCAAGGGTTCTTGGTAAGATGCCATTCAAGAGAAAGAGTCTGCTTTTAAAAAACATGAATAAATAAACCTTGAGACTGCAGGGAATGGAAAACCCATGGATGCATTTTCAACGTGAAATGAATCTTCCCAAACAGGCGGCAGTGCCTATGGCCGCTCAGTGTTGATAAGAGTTGAAGAGTGAAAAATGAAACAAAAAAAAAACTGCTTTTTCCACAAGAGAGGAAAGAGCAAATAAGAGAGCCACACCCAAGTCAGGTGCGGTGGCTCACCACTTTGGCAGCCTGAGGTGGGTGGATCACTTGAAGCCAGGAGTTTGAGACCAGCCTGGCCAACATGGTGAAACCCCTCCTCTACTAAAAATACAAAAATTAGCCGGGCATGGTGGTATATGCCTGTAATCCCAGCTATTTGGGAGGCCAAGGCAGGAGAATCACTTGAACCCAAGAGGCAGAGGCTGCAGTGAGCCGAGATCATGCCACTGCACTCCAGCCTGGGCGATCAGAGCTAAGCTCTGTGTCTTAAAAAATAAAAAAATAAAAAAAGATAAAAAAAATTCCCATTACTGATCCATAGAAACTGAGTTAGCAGTTCCATTCCTGCTGCCTCAGCACTGATCGGGTGGGAAGCGGAACTGGGCAGTCCTCTTCGTTCCTTATCGCACAAACAGATGGGCCTAGAAGAGGCCAGGAGAGAAGGCTGCAGCTTGGTCCGGCGCCCCCTCCTTCCCAGGGCTGCAGCACCAGTCTGCTTGGAATAGCTGTCAAGCCTTGAGAGAGCGATGAGGAGAAATGTTGGTGTCTCAGAAGTGGAGAACGGGTTCCGATCCAAGCTGCACTGAGGGGACAATGGCTCAGGGTCAGAGCTGGCTACCATTCCCCTTGTCATTTGTTACCTTTTTAGTGCAGGGATGTGAAAGGGAGGGGCTGAGGGTGGGAAAGGGAGAAAGTCCATTTTATTGAGTGCTTATTGTTGTGGAACCGGCAGGATGCTATGCCTTTTACAAATCGGACATCACAGGCATCGTAGTGGGTGAGTACTGGCCCACTTTACAGATGAGGAAAATGAGGCTCAAGATTTTACTGTTAGGTATTGAGGCCCGAGTCTACTTGACCTTAAGCCATCTGACCTTAAGAGCCTGTGTCTTTTCTGGGAGACCTCGGTAACCAAAACCAATCGGTGAAGAGCTTCTTGAGGACATTATCCCCAACTCCTACCTGCATGCTTGAAGCAGCCTCCGGGATGCGGCATTCCTTCTTGTGACTGGTGGAAATTTAAGGAAGAACCCTGGAGGAAACATTCCAGGGTTGTTTTGCTTTTATCTGCAAATAAGCAGGAAACACAGAGCCTCTTCATCCACAGATTTAATCATTGTGCTTATAATGTTGAAAATACAGTCCATGCGTGTAGTTAGCAGCAAATGGCCCCATGCACACAGGCTCCGATTGCTAGAGCGCCTTCAGTTTCCTTTGTGAGACACCGCCTTTTGCAACTGCCAAGCTTTAGGGCTTTCTTCTTTCAGAGGAGGTCAGCCCGGATTCTTTTTCTGCACCCATGTTTCTTCTGGGAGAAACAGCAGGTGTTCTAGAAGGAGCACAGCTTGGGATTCAGCCAGAGTTGGCTTTGTATTCTTGCTGTGTCTGTGGGCAAGTCAGTTAGCCTCTCTGAGCCTCTGTAGAATATGGGAAACAGGTTGCTCAAAGAATTACATGAATGGGTGCAGATAAATGCCTGACTCCTTAATGTCTTAGCATTGCTTCTCTATCCAGGGCTAGGGGCATCATATCATTCTCAAGCCCCTGCCATTTTTTGAAGCTATGGAACTCAAAGGTTTGTTTCTCCCTACGTAGACAAATGATATTTCCCTGAAATTACAAATAATTTTTCTGCATCTTTCCAGCTATCAGTTAGGAATTGGCAAACATTTTCTATAGACTAGATAGCAGATGACTGTGTGGGTCCTGCTGTGTCTATCGCGGTTCCTTCACTTTGCCGATGTAGCCTGAAAGCAGTCATAGATAATGTACAACCGGCTGATGAGTGTGACTGTGTTCACATAAAACTTATTTAATACACAGCCGGCTGATGAGTGCAACTGTTCTCATAAAACTTATTTAATGCACAGCCGGCTGATGTATGTGACTGTGTTCCTAGAAAACTTTATTTAATGTACAACCGGCTGATGAGTGCGACTGTGTTCACATAAAACTTATTTAATGCACAGCTGGCTGATGAGTGCGACTGTGTTCCTAGAAAACTTTATTTAATGCACAACTGGCTGATGAGTATGACCGTTCACATAAAACTTATTTAATGCACAGCCGACTGATGAGTGCAACTGTGTTCCCATAAAGCTTTATTTAAGGCACAGCCAACTGATGAATGTGACTGTGTTCCCATAAAACTTTATTTAATGCACAACCAACTGATGAGTGCGACTGTGTTCCCATAAAACTTTATTTAATACACAACCAGCTGGAGTGCGACTCTGTTCCCAAAAAACTTTAATATACAACCAGCTGATGAGTATGACTGTGTTCCCATAAAACTTTATTTAGTGCACAACCAGCTGATGAGTGTGACTGTGTTCACATAAAACTTTATTTAATACACAACCAGCTGGAGTGCGACTCTGTTCCCAAAAAACTTTATTTAATGCACAGCCATCTGATGAGTGTGGCTGTGTTCCCATAAAACTTTATTTACAAAAACAGGCTGGATTTGGCCCATGAGCATAGTTTGCTGACCCCTGATTTAGAGTATGGGGAGATACTGGGTTTAGGTGCTGGAAATGCAAAAATGAATAAGAGTCCTTGCCCTGGAGAGTTCTCCCAGTAACACATTTGAACGTAGTACTGGTAAGGGATCTTCTATTTGCAAGCAGACATTTAAAGTAGCAGGAAAGGCAGGTACCTTTATTTGTTCTTACAAGCTGATGGCACTATCAGATCAACCCAGGTATATCTTAATCTGCTCCTGCCTGCAATGAGCTCCTCAGACTTGCTGCTTAAACATCCTTGATATCTCTCAGTGCTGTTAAATGCTGCTCAATGGTCCCAGCCAATTTTTACATCATAGTTTTCCTTGGGATTGTAGTGTATCTTAGGAAATCCTACATCCACTCCCATTTTACTATAATACTAGTGCGAGCAAGTTCCAATTCTAGGTTTTGCACAGGTGCCTTTCCTTGGCATCATCTGGTTGATCTGTGCCTCAGTTTCCCTGGGTATTCAACAGGAGTTAAGGATGAAATAGTGCATGAGAACTGATATGGTTTGGGTGTGTCCCCACTCAAATCTCATCTTGAATTGTAGTTCCCATAATTCCCACGTGTTGTGGGAGGGACCTGGTGGGAGATGACAGAATTGTAGGGGCAGTTTCCCTCATCCTATTCTTGTGATAGTGATTAAGTCTATGAGATATGATGGTTTTATCAGGGGTTTCCCATTTCTCTTGGCTCTTATTCTTCTCCTGCCTGCCACCATGTAAGATGTGACTTGTTCTTTCTTGCCTTTGGTCATGTTTGTGAGACGTCCCCAGCCATGTGGAACTGTGAGTCAATTAAACTTCTTTCCTTTATAATTACCTTTATTAGCAGTTTGAGAACAGACTATTACAAGAACATTTGTTTAGCATCTTCTTTTTTTTTTTAAGAATGAAAGAGAGAAAGAGGAGGAGATTTTAGAAAAAGAGAGAAAAGGAGAAAGAAAGAAACAGCAAAAGAAAGAAAAAAAGAAAAAGAAAGAGATTTTAGAAAAAGAAAAGGAGAAAGAAAGAAACAGCAAAAGAAAGAAAAAAGAATGAAAGAGAAAGAGGAAGAGATTTTAGAAAAAGAGAAAAGGAGAAAGAAACAGCAAAAGAAAGAAAAAAAAGAATGAAAGAGAGGAAGAAAGAGGAAGAGAAAGAGGGAGAGAGAATGGGACCCCCGTTCCACTGCCCAGGCTAGAATACAGTCCAAAAATGGGGATCAAAAACCCCCTCTATGCCAACAACTGTGCTCAACAATGGAGACAGGAAGGATCAGGGGATGAAAACAACAAACAAGCAGCCAACCAATATCCCATTTAAACCTGTGAAATGCTACGCAACCGCTGGGGAGTGATTCACCTCCAGCCATGTGGTCACTTTTAAAATAGGTATAATGTGATACTGAGAAAAAATGCATGTTTTGTGGATTTGTGGGAGGAGAGTTCTGCAAATATTTGTTAAGTCCAGTTGTTCCAGGTCTGAGCTCAAGTCCTGGACATCCCTGTTGATTCTCCATCTCGCTGATCCATGCAATATTGACAGTGCAGTGTTAAAGTCTCCCACCATTATTGTGTGGGAGTCCAAGTCTCTCTGTAAGTCATTAAGAACCTGCCCTATGTATCTGGGTGCTCCTGCAATGGGCGCGTACGCATTTAGGATCGTCAGCTCTTCTTGTTGCATTGATCCCTTCACCACCATGCAATGTCCCTCTTCGTTTCTTGTGTTCCCTGTTGCCTCAAAGTCTGTTTTATCAGAGACGAAAATCACAGCCCCTGGCAATGCCAACTGGCTGCCCTGCCCACTAGTTGATGCAGACTCCTCACCATGGTGATGCTCTCCACCCCTTGGTATGTTTCTGGAATGGCTAACACTGGTTGTTCCCATCCATGTGCAGTGCCTCCTTCAGAAGCTCTTGCAAAGAAGGCCTGGTGGTGATGCAATCTCCGAGCACTTGTTTGTTCTCAAAAAATTGTATTTTTCCTTCGCTTATGAAGCTTAGTTTGGCCGGATATGAAATTCCAGGTTGAAAGTTCCTTTCTTTAAGGATGTTGAATGTTGGCCCCCACTCTCCTCTGGCCTGTAGGGTTTCTGCTGAGAGATCTGCTGTGAGTCTGATGGGCCTCCCTTTATGGGTAACCCGAACGTTCTCTCTGGCTGCCCTTAGCATTTTCTCCTTCATTTCAACCCTGGTGAATCTGACGATCATGTGCCTTGGGGCTGCTCTTCTTGAGGAATATCTTTGTGGTGTTCTCTGTATTTCCTGGACTTGTATATTGGCCTGCCTTGCTAGGTTGGGGAAGTTTTCCTGGACAATATCCCGAAGAGTATTTTCCAGCCTGGATTCGTCCTCTTCGTCACATTCAGGTACACCCATCAAACGTAGATTAGGTCTTTTCACGTAGTCCCATATTTCTTGGAGACTTTGTTCACTCCTTTTTACGCTTTTTTCTGTCATCTTGCCTTCTCGTTTTATTTCACTGAGTTGATCTTTGACCTCTGCTATCCTTTCTTCTGCTTGGTCAACTCGACTGCTGAAACCTGTGCATGCTTCGCGAAGTTCTTGTGTTGTGTTTTTCAGCTCCATCAATTCACCTATATTCCTCTCTAAGTTGTCCATTCTCGTTAGCATTTCGTTAAATCTTCTCTCAAGGTTCTTAGTTTCTTTGCATTGGGTTAGAACATGTTCTTTTAGCTCACAGAAGTCTGCCATTATCCACCTTCTGAAGCCTGACTCTGTGAGTTCATCACACTCATCCTCCTTCAAGCCCTGCTCTCTTGCTGAAAGGGAGCTGCGATCCCCCGTAGGAGGAGAGGCATTCTGACTTCGGGTGTTCTCAGCCTTTTTGCACTGGTTTCTTCCCATCTTTGTGGACCTATCCATCTGTCGTCTTTGTAATTGCCGACCTTCAGATTGGGTCTCTGAGTGGACGTCCGGCCTGTTGGTCGTGAAGTTTTCTCTGTTTCTCAGCTTTCCTTCGGGGGGCGCCCCTTCCTCACAGAGCTGGGCCTTCCCGGGTTCAGCTGTGCTTCTCAGTCCTCAGTGCTTCCAACTGTTGTTCTCCCTGTGGGGATGGGACCAGCGGAGCCCGACTTAAAGGGCACCACCCAGTCCCACACACTCCGCACCGAGAAGCGCCACGCCGGCCAAAAGAGTCGCCAAAAGATTCCCTCGCCAGGAATCTCCCAGTCCGTGGGCATCAAATATTCGTCTGCAACTGCGGCGTCCACTCGCTCTCTGCGCCCTCACCGCGAGCCACAATCCCGAGCTGCTGCTACGCGGCCATTTTGGATCTCTCTCTGCCCGGTGATGAAGTTTTTCAGTTTCTTAGTTATCCTTTGGTGGACGCCCGTTCCCCACAGAGCCGGACCTTCCTGGGTTCGCTGTGCTTGCTGTGAAACTCTCAGTCCTCAGTGCCTCCAATTGCCGTTTTCCTTGTGGGGATGGGACCAGCCGAGCCCGTCCGTCCCGCATACTCCGCACTGGGAAGCACCGCGCCAGGCGCCGGCAAAAGAGCCGCGCCGGCCAAAAGAGTCGCGCTGGCGACCCGTGTGGCTTCTCTGCTGGGACTCTCCTGGTCCGTGGGCAACAAAAATTCGTCGGAAAGTGCGGTGTCCACTCGTTCTCTGCGCTTTCACCGGGAGCCACACTCCCGAGCTGTCGCTAATCGGCCATCTTGGATCTCTCTCTAGCATCTTCTAAAATTAAAAATATGTTTGTGTAATCCTTTAAGAGGAACTCTTCCTTAGAAACTCAACAGGGGGAGAGGGTCAAAGTAGAGCCCACCCTCATTGGAGAACACAGGAAGGGCTATGGCCAATGAGCCTTGAAACAGCTCCTAAGAATAGCTCTCTGGGCTTCCTCTCTCCCTGGCACCTGCAGAGAATCTGACTGCTGAGTGGAATGTAGGCAGATTTGTGGAATAAACACGTGAATAGCTAGTGTGCATTTGTGGAATGAAGCAGTCAGCCCCTCACTCCGGGTGACTGCTGCCGAACACCCAGACCACCTTGCCCTCAGCGGAGTTTCCACAGAGCTCAGAATGTTTCTCTGCCAGGTGCCAGGCAGTGGTGGTTCTTGCAGGATCCCATTAGAGCTTCCCGGCAGCCTCACCAGGCAGCTTCTGTTGTCCCCATTTTCCAGGAGAGAAGTAAGGCCCAGAGAAGTGGAGTGGCTTATTCTCAGCCACACCGCTGAGTCAGAGCTCAGGCCCAGCTGACCCAAGTCTTGTTCAGTCTTGGAAAAAAAAAAATTACTTATTTAGAATGAGGAAAGAAATCGCAACAAGTTATTTTTATTTATTGTTTAGAGATAGGGTCTCATTCTGTCACATGGGCTGGGGTGCAGTGGCACAATCACATCTCACTGCAGCCTTCGCCTCCTGGGGTCGGGCAGTCTTTCCACTTCAGCCTCATGAGTAGCTGGGACTACAGGCGCATGCCACCAAGCCCAGCTACTTTTTAAATGTTGTGTAGAGATGGGGTCTCCCTGTGTTACCCAAGTGGTAAGGATAGCTCAGACTGCTGGGCTCCAGTGATCCTACTGCCTTAGCTTCCTGAGTTACTGAGATGATAGGCATGAGCCACCATGCCCAGCCTTACAAATTATCGTGATTAAAGAGCTGATACATACCACAAATACTACAGAATCCAGACAAACATCAGTTTTATTAATTAATCCTCAGACACATTTTGCTGATCCATTTTTCTCCTACCTTTTTAAGCTGCATACTCTGATAGCCTGCTTAGAAGACAGTACTGTTAATTCATTTTCTGTACAGAGAATAGAAAGATAATGCAGTCATTCTTCCAGCATGGTGAAACAAAAACTTGGCAGCATTTTACTTGAAATTTTAAAAGCAGTTACATGAAGGAATTTTACAGTGACCACCTGTATACCTACCACTTAGGGTCTACCATTAACATTTTGCTGTATTTTATTATCTGTCCATTTATCATCCATCTGTGGACACATCCATCCAGCATTCATCCATTCATTCATCTGTCCATCATTTTATCTTTTTTGGGATGCATTTTACAGTAAATTGCAAATAGCAGTACATGTTTCTTCCAAAATACTTCCGTATGCACATAGAACTTGACCATCACCCCAGAATGTCCTTTCATGCCATTTCCTGGTGTTTCCCACTCCACTGTCTCTGAGGCATTCACTACTTTGCCTTTCTTTCCACCATAGACATGATAGGTTTTTTCTTTAGATTTAAAATTGTGTGATTGCTATGTTGATTTTTTTTGAAAGGTTAACAACTCACGTACCTGGCAAAAATTTGTTAGGTGTAAAATTTTACACATAGAAATAAATCCTCCTCTCTCCTCTGACACTCGATCCTCAGTGCCTTCTCGCAAAGGCACTCCTGGCTGGCAGGTTCTTCTGTGTCTTTCTAGAAATGGTACATGCACATAGACATGTGTGTCTCCTGACTCGCTACTTCTTCATGAGGATAGTAGCTCACCTGACACATTGTTTTGTGTCTTGCTCTTGTCATTTGACATTATATCTTAGAGATCTTCTCCTTAGAGGAGATCCCTGCTATTCTTTTCATAGCTGCACAGCCTGACTGTGACTGTGCTGTATTTTAGATAATCATTTCATTACTTGTTTCCAGGCTTTTATAACCCGAAGTCGTGTTGCAGTAAGTGTCTTTGTCTCCTTGTCTCTGCGCTTATGATATCCATCACTCTTTAATTCTTGGAAAAATAGATGACCATTCTTAGTAAATTAGTAAGTTCAATAATTTCCTATGACTTTTGCCTTCCTCCCCTTCCCTACTCCAGCCTTTGATTCATCCATTTGTCCATTTTCACATCTGCCTACATCTATCCATCCAATGGGAACATTCACTGAGCTATCCTTAACACTTTGGACTCTGAGAATATTGTCCTCGACTCCCTTATTATTTTTTTGGGAAAAACAGACATACCAAAAACTAATTCACAAAAATGTGCTAGTCTATGTTCGTGTGAGGTTTCCGGGGTACCCAGAGGATAAAATAAAAACTCTTAAAAGCTCTTATTTGCCAGTTTTTTACTCCTAGCAAAGAGTCCTTGACCTCAGCTGTTTTTAAAAACCACAGAGAACAAAAACAACAACAACAACAAAACCCACAGAAATATGATGCCTCTAGTTGTATGTTTGTAAAACCAGTGATAAAACTAACAGAGAACCCTGAAAGTGCTTCAGAACTGGGCTGGCTTTGTCCCGAAGGCGTGGATAGCCCAGGCTGACTTTATGATCAGAATGTCAGGCCTGAGCCTGTTGCTTGGCTTGACCAACCAAGCTGAGCGATAGATCCATGCCATTTCACATTTTATTCCTTATTAAAAGATGAGATGATGAAGCAAGAGTATTGGTGGGATGGAAAACAGTCGTCATTTTTTGACAGTGAAAAGGGAGAGCTAACTGCATAAGGGCAGGCTATTTGAAAATAGGGCTGAGTGAGAAAGTGAAGTGACTCTAGAAAACATGAATTATGGCTGCCATTTCATGATTGAAACAAAGATTTGCTGCCTCTGTAGCGTCTTCCTTTTTGCTTTTCTTTGGAGCAGTGAATCTGAGAACCTGGTAAGTAGAAGAAAAAAAATAAGATTCTCTTTGTTTTTTTTTTTATCTAACTTATCCTTCCCATGCACAGAGATTCTGAATTTGCTACAAAGCAGTCTAAAAATCTCTTGACATTTCAGGGTGGAAACATAGCATTATCTTATGATTCATTGATTCCTTCATTGATTCCTTCACTCATTCATTCATTGTGTTAATTCACTGCCTACATGTGCTGGGTTCTTGCCCAGGCTGCAGTGTGTTATGGTAAACAGGTGGGTGTGGTGAGCACGTAGAGATCTCTGACTTCACAAGGAGGATTCCAATCCACAGATAACCAGTGTGGAGTCATTACAAGCTGAGGAGCGTGAACAGTAGAGAGTTGCTGTGGAGATGCTGTTTTGTTCTGGTGGTATGGGAAGGTGCCTCCTAGGAATTCATATTTTGGCTGAGTCTTAGGTGAGAAGAGCTAACCTTATAGAGAGGCTGAGGAAGAGGAGAAGGGAGCAGTCCTTAAAATAATAGTTGCTTCACAGATGGTTTGGGGACTAAATGTGAGATCATCAAGTCCTTGGCACATAGTAATTGTTTAACACATGCTGGCCTTCCCCCTTTACCTTTGTTGATTCTTTCTAATAGTGTGATTAGAGGCTGATTGTCATGAGGTAGGCAAGGAAGAAACCAAGGTTTGCAGAAGCCAAGTGACTTCTGAAATCATCAGAGGAAGCCCAGGATTAGAACTCAAAACATTTGCATTTCCATCTGTTCCCGAGAGTTTATGTACTTGGCTCAGAATCTGGAAGCTGACCTGTGTACCCAGAGATGGAAAAGGACATGGGACTTCCTAGGGGCAAAGCCTCCTAAGGCATCCTGCAGCAGCAGTGACAGCAAAATAAAATCAGAAAACTCCCAAGCTTTAAGGAGGCTCAAGGTTTTAGACCCAGTTATAGATCTGTATGTCTACTCTTGAGCAGTTGAGTCCTTTCAGACTTTCTTCAATAAACAGAGGTCTGTTTATTAGCTAAGGCTCTTGAGTATGAATTTGGGTTGCTTCATCTTTTGGGTATCCCGGAGGCAAGATGCAAAGAATAGAGACTTTGCAGCAGGAGGCAGTATAGCTTAGCAGTTAGAAGTGCAGACTCTGGAGCCAGACCACCTGCATTTGAACTCCACCTGTGCTGCTAACTGAATGACCTTCGGCAAGTTACTTTTATGGATTATATATCGCTATATGTGAAACCGGCCCAAAACTGAATGGCTTTTTTAAAAAAAATGGCTGTTTTTTAAATCTCTCATGATTCTGTGGGCTGACTGGGCTCAGCTGGGTGATTCTTCTGCATCATGTGGTGGCAGCCAGGGCTTGACTGAGCTGGATATCCAAGATGGCAGTCTCATTTGTCTAGCAGTTGGTGCTGGCTGTTCACTGGGACCTCAGATGGGATGATTGATCAGAATACCTCATGTGGCTTCTCTACCTGGAGAAAGTATGAGCACCTGAAGTCAGTGAGGCTGAGTGAGAGGCTTCTGAGTAGACTAAGAGATGTGATTTGGGCTCCTGACATCTTTACTTCCTCTGTTTATTCACAGTGATCTATCTTGTCCTTGCCGGTGACATAGGGGCACATATCTGCCCACTCACTGTGGAAGAGCTTTGTGGAGTAGGAAGCCTTTGATGATACTGGGTGGTGGTGGTGTCGTACTTGCAAACCCCTCTGGACTAGAAGTGAGGGAGGCTGCAATGAGGGGAGGGTTCACTGTCCATCTTTGCCACCCTGTTGCTTGGACCCTTATTTTGCCAATGGGAGGAGGTATAATTTTTTTCTATGGCTTTGGCAGGTTGGCTGTTTTTCTTTTTCTCTCCCTCTTCTGTCTGTCTTCTTTATTTAAATAAACATTTATTCAGCACAGAGTGAATACTTTTCACTCTTTTTGATAGAACCTCTAGTATCTTCCTAGGTTTGAGGACTTGTCAGTCAAGGTGGCAGGGTGGGCCTGTGTCAGAGTTCCATGCTGGCACTGGGGTCAGAATTTCACGACGAGGGAGAGAGCTGTTGTCACTGGCCTGTCCCTGCTCCCCACCTCCCCCGCAAAACCCAGAAAATCCTGAGTCAGGGGAGATTATGGAAACTTCTTTGCTGATACAGCCCAGAAGTTGATTCCCCGTTGGTCTCATCTGCCATTTCACATCCTTGTGTGTGCAGCACTGAGGATGTTTGCTCTGGCATGATTCAGGAATGCTGGCCAAGGCTCTGTTGCTCTAGTAACAGGCTCTGCCTTTCCCTGCACCTGAAGACTGCCACGTGAGTGGCCAGACCACAGGCAGGTGGTGAGCTGCCTTCTCTGCAGGGTCAGGGAAAGGCGAATGGAGATAGCCATGCATGCTGATGGCTGGTTTGTGCCCCATAGCAAGGGTAAACTAAAGAGAAGTCTCCATCCCAGGGATCGGTTCTGCAAGATGCCCCAGACTTCAGGAGTCACAGTGGGTGTTTGTGACCAGTATCAGTAGAAAGTTGATTTTTCTTACAAAATAATCTCTCCTCCACACTCTCTTTATTGGCAGAATATAAAATAGAATCGGCTTTCTAAAGGGCTGCTATCAAATCTAGCTAATATCTGGGTCCAGTCTTGAAAGACAGAAAGAAAAAACAAAATTTGATGTTGAGTAAGCTCGGCCTTTAATTATTCTCATGCATTTGCTACAGTGCCTGGCCTTGTTATCAAGTTATATTTCACAGAGGTTAGAAAGTTCCCAAATGCTTTTTCCAAGCAGCCTCTCTGGTACTCACGTAGATGCACAAAATCTCCTGGTTTACTGATCCCAATAATGCCACGTAATTATAAGAAAAGCCTCTAAGTCAGAAGGATTGAAAAACTCCTGGGTACTCATATCCACCGTTCAAAATGCTGTCTGAAAATCAGCATCCCTGAGGGGAAACTTACCTATCCAAAAAATACCGTGTTCCAGAATTAATGATTTTTGAAGAAGCACTTTGTTTTCTGTCATTGTAAAGTAATGCTTGTCCTTTAAAAACCTGCCTTCTCTCTCACCTTGGTCCTTTTGGTTGCCTTCTGCTTGTGCTTTGTAGGGTAGATACAGCCAGACGTTCTTGGAATGAGGTTCCTGGGTGCAAACTCTGTTCACCTCCAGTTGGAAATGAGGCTGCATTTAAAAGTGGTGGTGATGGCACGTAGCAGTGGAGCTGATGGCCTGTGAGTCTCCTTCTGGCCTGCTCACTTGATCCCCACAGCGTGCCAAGAAGAGCCTTTCCTTAGCCCCAGTGCTGAGAGGGAAACCCAGAGAAGAGGAGTGGTCAAGAGCTGCTCCACAGTGTCTGCCAGAGAAGATCCTGGCGTCCTGGCTATTATATATTGTACAAAGGGGAGAATGGGTGTTGTCTAGAAGGTGACATGGCCTCAGAACCCTTTCTCTGCCCTTTTCCATCCATGATGCATAACTGTTCGGAAGGCATCAGCTCTGCCATCTTGCTTTCTGGATTTGAGTGAAATGTATGGAGTTGGATAATGTGGAAAGGATATTTGATTACTTAATAATGTGATAGGCACTGAAATTGATAAATAATTTGTATCTGCTTATGATTATGCAGTTAATATGTCTTCATTGTATAAAGTACAGAAAAGTTCAAAATGCTAATTCCCTTTTTAATTAAAAATTTTTTTTTTGAGACGTGGTCTTGCTCTGTCACCCAGGTTAGGGTGCAGTGGTGTGATCATAGGTCACTGCAGCCTTAAACTCTGGGACTCAAGTGATGCTCCCACCTCAGCCTCCAGAGTAGGTGAGACTACAGGCTTGTGCCACCATGCCTGGCTGATGTTTTTCCATTATTTTTAGGAGAGACAAGGTCTTGCTATGTTGCCCAGGCTGGTCTTGAACTCCTGGGCTCAAGCAGTCTGCCCATGTCAGCCTCCCAAAGTGCTGAAATTACAGGCATGAGCCACTTCATTCAGCCTCCACTGCTTATTTAAGGAGAGCCTTCTAATGTGTCCTAACCTTCAAGTTTTTTCATTTCTTCTTGAAGAACCCATCAAGACTACTTTAATCTTACTTTCTTTTTTCACCTTTTAGCTAACTTTTCCTGTTTGCTGAGGGGTTTATAGCAGACAAGTCTTTGAAGTTGGACAGATCCATTTCCTAGATGTGTGATCTTGGTCAAGTTATACTGCCTCCCTGAGCCTCAGTTTCCCCATATGTAAAGTGGGGAGAATAATACCTGCCCTCAGGTTCACTGTGAAGTTTGATGAGGATTGTGGGTGGTGGGAAGCCCTCAGAGGTAAAAGGTGTGAAGTCAGCGCTGTCGTTTTTCCCTTCACTGCCCCTCACCCTTCTCTGTTCTACTTCTCTTAGTCTTGATCCTCCTTCTTAAAATTCTAGCCAGTTTAGTTTCTAGCAGATCAAAAAAAGAAGCTCATTCCCTGGGTATGAGAAAAATATCAACATTTATTGAACATCTACTACTACTGGGCATTTTGCTGTCTGCTTTACATAATAATTGCAATCCTTGAGACAGCTATGAGAATCAGTTTCCTATCTGATGGGAAGCTGAGGGTGGGTAGCTTACTGGGGGTCACATGTACCTCTGAATGCCTGCTTGCCCTTGCCCTCACCTCCACGGTGTGTGGTCAGGACCCCTAAGCGGTACTGGTGGTGGGTCCATCATGCCACACAGTTGAGTTTCTCTCCCCTAGTCATCATCTCATGTGGCCCTTCTGAGTCGGAAGAAGCCATGTTCTGCTGCCTAAAATTGCTCATGCATTATGAGGGGAAAGGATGGAGCCATGGTGTGGGGTTGGACATTGGCTTTTTGTGTTTTATCTACTGGGTGTGCCTGTGTGTGTTATGTTCATCATGGTGACAATGGGTATTTTTTCCATTGCACATCTGATAACTTGCATCTCAGATCCTAATGGGGCCTTTATCCAAAATTACATGCTCTTACTTGCCTGTGATTACCTCAATAGGATTAACAGTCCCTTCTTCGTAAAGATAATTGAGATCTCTCATGGTGGCATATTTTTATTACTGCAGCACCATCTCCAGCCATCCCTCCACACCATCTCTTGTTGTTTTCCAGTAACTGCTGTTTCACTTCCTTCTGAACAGGAAGTCTTCAGGGATCACTGGGAGGCAGGATTCTTCTGTGGTTATGCAAACCTTGGTAACCATTATGCATTTTTTCTCCCTTCTCCTCGTGGTAGGTGCCTGGAGATTTGAGTCAAACATCCGAAGACCAGAGTTTGTCGGATTTCGAAATGTAAGTCCACCGCCTGTGCTCACAAGGGGTCCTTCAGAAACTGGACTCTGCTGTTGGCTTCTGTCGCAGAAGACCTTGGGGGGAAAGAGAAATCACTGTTGAGACCCACACAGGGTTGACGTGGTTCTTGTAGAGGTGGGAAGTGGTTTTCCTGCAGCCTCAGTGTGGCCCTCAGACATGTTTGATCTCCCTTTTGGGTATTTAAAAACATTTTTTTTGGCTGACATTTAGAAGTTGGAAGATACCACATAAAAATTCAAATTTGCTTTATTTTCTTTAAAAATCAGGTGCTTGTGCCTGTAAGGCCACAGTGCACAGGAGCTGAGTAAAAGCTGTCCCCTTCGCGCAGGGCATGTGCTGTCTAATTTACCACAGTCCCCACTCTTGGCTGTTGCTGGGAAGTGACCAGCTTCACTCATTTTATTGTTCGTGTGGCCCCTGGGTTATTGGAAACGAGTAGTCACTGCCTTGATTGGATTTTTGATTGTATTAGATTCTATGTGGTGCCTCTGCTGAGCACCCATAGGGAGAGGTTAGTTGGCCAGCAGACTTTTTTTTTTTTTTTTTTGAGATGGACTCTTACTCTGTCGCCCAGGCTGGAGTGCAGTGGCACGATCTCAGCTCACTGCAACCTCCGCCTACCAGGTTCAAGTGGTTCTTTTGCCTCAGCCTCCCGAGTAGCTGGGATTACAGGCACAAACCACCACACCTGGCTAATTTTTGTATTTTTACTAGAGATGGGGTTTTACCATTTTGACTAGGCTGGTCTCGAACTCCTGACCTCAGGTGATCCGCCCACCTTTGCCTTCCAAAGTGCTGGGATTATGGGCATGAGCCACCAGACCCAGCCAATTTTTGTTCAGGATTTCTTGGGTTTTGGACAAATAGATCCTACTTAAGCTGGAAAATAAAATGGGATAAGTTTTCTCTTCTCTCATTCACCTCTGGCAAATGTAGGGGTCAGCCCCGCTGGGAGGAAGAGCCCCTTCTAGAGCAGGCAGGGCTGGGCCTTGAAAAGAGCATTTCTTCAGAGCCAGGATGCCTGTGTTAAAATCTCAGGCATCAGTCCAGCCATTTATCCTCACTGGGCCTCACTCTCCTCATTGGTGAGGTGAAGGTCCTGATGCAAACCTTTCAGGGTGTGTGGTGGCAATGAAAGTGAGATTATGGACAGCATGAGGCCATTCCAGGGCCACTGGATGTTGGGGCAGCTGCTGGGGTCGGAGCTGGAGGTGGCTGTTAGGCTGATAGGGTAGAGAGCTGAGGTGGGTGAGAAATGAAGGATGAAAATCAAAGTTGAATATGCCTGCCGTGGGCTTGTGGGCAGGGGGAGCACAGTGTGAAGAGGATCCTGGAATGGCAGCCCGGTGGAGGGCAGCCATGGGAAGAAACTGGGAAGACAGGAGAGAGCCACAGAGGGGAGTCTCAGACACAAGGCTGGAAGCACTCATTATTACAGCAAGAATTGACCCAGGTCCTGCGGCAGGCCGGTGTCCAGGCAGGTTCCCGATAGAGGGGATGAATTAGCCATGGTCCCTGCCTGATCAGGCCACATTGTCTCTCCCCAGAGATTTGGAACCTCCCCCAACCAGTTTCCTCATCTACACTAAAGCCAGAGGCAGCAATGGCACCATTCCCTTCTCAGTATGGAGACCAACATCCTTTGTGGAAGTTATGAAGAAGGCCCTCACTCACTTCTGGCTCATCCCCAGCTTTTCCCACTCCTCTCCCTGTACCAGCCACCCTAGCAATTCCACTCATCTAACCCATGTGGTCTTCTCCCTTTAGGATTATTATTTTATCCACTTAACCCTCATGTACACAGGATCACCACTGTGCTAGACACTGTTCTAAGTCACTTAGTCCCCACAACAACCTTCAAAGACAGGTGTCACCTCACAGATGATGAAATGGAACCAGGATTCAAACCCAGGCAGTCCTGGTCTAGACTCAGTGCTCTTCACAGATGCTCATTCCCCTGCCTGAAGCACCTTTCTCAGCCGCAACCTCCCTTCCCCAACTTGGCTAACTCTAAATATCCATTAAAGCCTGGCCCAAACATTGCTGCTTCAAAGAAGCCTTCTCTGGTGTCCCAAAGCAGGCTCTGGAAGTCACTGTCCTTAGATCTGGTGTTCCTTGGTGGCACTTACAATAGTAGTAAACAATTTCTCTGTAAGAACTATAGGCATATATGTACCTGACAACAAAGCTTCAGAACATATGATCTAAAAAATCAACAGAAATGAAAGAAAAAACAAACAGTTCTACAATAAGAGTTGACTTCAGTACCCCACTTTTAATCATGGATAGAATAACTAGACACAAGGTCAGTAAGGGGATAGCAGATTTGAACAACATGAGAAACCAATTAGATATAACAGATGTATATAGAACACTCCACCAAATAACAGCAGAATGCAGATTCTTCTCAAGTGCACGTAACTTTCCAGGAAAGACATGTGTTAGGCCACAAAACCAGTCTCAATAAGTTTTTAAAAATTGAAATCATGCAAAGTATGTTCCTTGACCACAATAGAGTATATATATATATGTGTGTGTGTGTGTGTGTGTGTATCTATATCTATATATATCTATATATATATATATATATGTATTTTTTTTTTTTAATTTGAGATGGCGTCTCACTCTGTCATCCAGACTGAGTGCAGTGGTGTGATCTTGGTTCACTGCAGCCTCTGCCTCCTGGGTTCAAGCGATTCTCCTGTCTCAGCCTCCCAAGTAGCTGGAACTATAGGTGTGTGCCACCGTGCCCAGCTAATTTTTTTTTTTTTTATAGAGACAGGATTTCACCACGTTCACCAAGCAACTCCTGACTTCAGATGATCCCCTTCCCTCAGCCTCCCCAAGTGCTGTGATTATAGGTGTGAACCCCTGCACCCAGCCCACAACAGAGTAAATTTTATGGAGATTTGTCTCTCTCGCATGTTAAAACTGAATGTTTCATGAAGAAAGGGGCAATGTCTGCTTTTACTGCTCTCTCTAGTACCCAGGGTAATAGCTTCTCAATAAATGCTTGTTTAATGAGTGAGGGAGTGAAGGAACCAAATGATGAACAAATGAACTAACACCTAGGAAGGAGATGGTTATGTAAACAACCAATTTTGATTCAGTGTAGTCACTGCACTGAAAGAGAGAACCCTGTAATCCAGGCTAGGGTAACCTTGCTCTAAACCTGGGAGGTTGTCCAGTGCTTTCCAATCCAGGGAAGTTAATAAAAACCAGAGTGCTAGTTATATTTCTGCCTTGTAGCCTGGCACAGAAATGAAAGGGGAATGTTATAGGCACTAATACAATTTCAGGGACCTTTCCAGGAGGAAAGTGATTAGATACACAAACCAGTTTTGGTGGCTCAGAATTGCAATGTACAAATTGCATTGAGCCCTGGGGAAGTGATCATTGGGGTTTAATTTACCCCTCAAAGGAGGTCAGCACCTCAGCTCAGAGATTAGAAGAAATGTTGCTTCAGGAGAGAACGATTACCTGAAGGGTTATTTTCATTGTGAAAATGAAATAGTCTTTACTCTAGAGGTTGTGAGAACATTGAGTCATGGAATCTTCCATCACTGGTGTCTCAAATTGTGTTCCAAGCCCAGAAGGCTGGAGAGTTTTTATGAGCTGCTCTTTAGAGAGAAGGAGAGCTCAGGAGAAAGCATTTGGCCCTGTAACAGCTCTAATTAGAGGTGAAGGCTGGGACCTTCCAGCCCTTCCAGAATGATACAGTACCGTTTTTATAATCACTGCAATTGATCTTGAAGTCTCAGGGACAGTCAGCTTATTAGCTCTATGTAATTTGGATCCAGCCAGGTACAAATTTGATAGTGGCATGTGTGCATATACCTAGTGACTTACCAGTTAAGTTTAAAGTCATCACATAAGGCAAAAGAGTCACATAACCAAAATATCTCTTACACATGCATCAAATAGCGCATGTGAAGAATAAATGGTTTTACTATAGCCAAAAGCATGGAGCCATGTATGGTAGGTACTCAGTAAATTATTTTGCATTTGAACTTAAACCTCGCTGTATTAGACCCATATACATGGCATTTTTGGAAAAGTTGAAAGAGAGGTATTTGTACCCATCAACCTGGTTTTCTAACTTGTCATTTTCTCTTGTGCTTCCCTCTTCCTATCCTAAACAGCTGTTACCCTCGTTGCCATGAGTGTTGGTCTCCTGAGCTCCCTAGTGGAGTCTGATCTTAAGATGGGCTCAGGGTGTAAAGTCAGCTCAGTGAGGAGGCAGCATGCCTGCGGGGCACTCCAGAAACGCTGGGCATTGCTGTGTGTGACCTCCTGTGATAGCTTCCTTGGGGCTTCCAGTTATTATCCTCATTTTTAGATGTGGAGACTGAGGTTCAGATACGTTATGGAGCAGATCACTCCCTAAGAACGTTCTCATTCCAGAAAACAGATTGCATATATATGAGAGAGGGAGAGGTTTAGTGATATGACTTAAACTTGTCCTTTAGCTTGCTATCAGTTGCGATGTAGGTTGTCATAAATTGCTTGTGCATAATACCTGTTAGTGGAGAAAATTGTCTCCTTTCCTCTTTTTTTTTTTTTTTTTTTTAAATGAATTAAAATGCCCAATATTGGTCTCTCTCTTTTGGTCAGATCAAACCGGGCACTGATCAACGTCTGGATCCCCTCAGTGTTTCTCCGGGGCAAAGCAGCGAATGCATTCCACGTGTATCAGGTGAGTGGCTTGATTTTCAGGTGGTACTTACAGCTGGATGGAAAGATGCCATTTGTCCTGCTGTGGTGCTTTGCCTCTTGGTGGTGAGGCACTGTGATTAGGAGGCGATGGCCCTCCGAATACCCACATCTTAACTACCCAGAACCCTTGAAGAAGAAGTCTGTGGCTTTCAGTTGAGCTAGAGGATACAGTGGGCCTCTTCATGCCAGTTAGGCCTCTAATGTGGCTGCTGCGGGATCTCAGCTCAGACTGCTTGAGCAGAGATGGAGATGTGTTGTCTTGCATTGCATCTGAAAAGTCCAGGGTTAAGTCAGGCCTCAAGCACAGCTGGACCTGCCATCAGGAACCTGCCACAGTCTCCTGTGTCTGCTGCTCGGTGACCGTCTCAGGCTAGCTGTCTGTGGGTTGACAAGATGACCCCAACAGCACCAAGTTCTCAGCCTGTCTGGTTTGGCGGATCTCAGTGGTCTTTCTTGAGTCTCGAGCCTCTTCCTACACCTTGGGGTTGGGTGATGGACTCTGTGACTGGCCTGATTCAGCTCATAGGACCACTGCTGGGCCCGGGGTGGGCGTTTACCTCACCTGACCACATGTCTGAGAGTGATTCCCCAAATCAGAACCAGAGAATTCTTTCCAAAAGAAGGGGCAGTGGATACTTGACAAGCAGAACCTGAGACACCGCCTGTGCTTCCTTGGGGTAGTGATGGCTGCACCCAGGTGGGCACTGAGTGTCTAGGGTGGTGAGACATGTGTCTGTAAGAAGTGATTTTGCCCAATTAAGGGGATGCCAGTTCTCCATCTTCTCTCTGATTTTCTGAAGCTTCTTTTAGCCCTGCCTACGCCGTGTCTGCATGTCTGTCTTCCTTCTCCTCTCTCTTACCATGGATTCTGATTTCCAGGCTTTTATGCGCCCTTGTTCTGGGACTATGTTGTTCGCAGTGCTGGGCCCCAGCTGCTTCCTGCTTCTCCTGTCCTCTTGTGCTAAAATAATTGTCATTACATTTTGTTTTATTCCCCATGAGCTCTTTGTGAATCCTTGGATTTTGTTGCCATCTTTCTTAGTGAGAAATTGACTTATCGAAGAAATCTTCTTGGCTGATAAGATATTTTTCCCCAAAGAGCAGAGTGGTGAAGAAAGGACACTGAACTTGAAAATGGAACCCCTGGTTTAAATCCTTTGACTTTAGGTGCATCTTAGTTTCTTCAGCTGTAAAATGGAAACAATAATCTATCGTGTAAAACTGTTTTGAGATTAGAAATACCTGGCATGCCGTAGACACTCTGTATTCATTTCTCACCTGCTTGGTCTCAGATCTAAGCAGAATATGCACATCTTACTGAAATTTGCAGGGACAGATGAGCTAGAGTTTGGCTCGAGAAGGTTGTTTTTGTTTACATGTTCAGCTGGGCAGCAGTCAGAGGAGAATCTTGTGTGTTCATGTTGTTCTCAGCTTTGGTTTAAAAAGAGAATTTGATATTATGGATTTTCAAAAATCATCTTCTCTTTGTCCTTTTATCCCCCCACAACCTAATTCTTACTTGAGTGTCCTTCAAGTTCTGCTTCGTGGTCATCAGAGCGCTGGAAGGTGTAGCCTGGAGGATGAAAAACATGAAGCAGACAGCTTTATCTTAGAGCAAGATTAAAACATGATACCACTTGAGACGTTTCCTTGACCTTTCAGTTTTGACATTTTCCCCCGTTCACCCCATGAAGCAACCTGGCAAGTTTCAGCTCCTGAAAGTCAGCTATGAAATGAGATGGACCTTAGCAAATATGCCGTTGCCTGGGTGATTGTTTCCACAGTGGCCACTGTGGCCGTGAAGCCACTCTCTCCCCGTCCTTCACTGTGTGAAGCTCTCCTGGGCGCGGCCCTGCTTCCAGCCAGCCTCAGGCCTGGCCGCTCCGCATCATGGGGAGCAACCTCACTCCATGAGCCTTTGGCCTTCTGCAACCTTCTGCAACCTTCTGATGTTGGGGGATGTGAAGTGGTGTCTCTTGCGTGCAATTATTTTTCTCTTTTTAGCAAATGATGCTTCTGATTGGTGCCTGCAGAGCAAAATCAGAGCATATGTTTGGAAGCATTTTAGAAAGCCTTTATTGCCATGTTTTTACTTTATATAAATGATACTGCATAGAAGGTGAGTCATTTAAAATACTGGTACTGTTGAAGAGTATTTTTTTTAGAATTTAAAAATGTATACTGGCAGGGCGTGGTGGCTCACGTCTGTATTCCTAGCACTTTGGGAGACTAAGGCAGGTGGATCACCTGAGGTCGGGAGTTTGAGACCAGCCTGGCCAAGATGGTGAAATCCCGTCTCTACTGAAAATACAAGAAAGTAGCTGGGCAGGAAGCTGAGGCAGGAGAATCACTTGAACCTGGGAGGCAGAGGTTGCAGTGAGCCGAGATCATGCCACTGCACACCAGACTGGGTGATGAGAATGAGACTCTGTCTCAAAAAAAAAAAAAGTATGCTATTTAATTCCAAAAAAAGTTTGAGATTCTGAGAAAATTTCTAGAGAAACAGCTAGAAAAGAATGATAACATAGAAGTAAAAAAATGTATCAGAGTCAGAAAATGTCAACTAAGAGTTTAAAAGGAAAATGTAGAAACCAGATGTATATGTCATGAGATTCTACACAGTTGCTCTCATTGATTTATAAATTTCCTGTGGGCTTCCTGGCAGCCAGTGTGAAAGGGAAATGTGGTTATTTGGATAATTCAGTTGCTAATAATAAGAAACTATGTTAATTCTTCAAAAGAAGCTCTAAAAGAAATTTCCACACAGGGTTTGAGATTAAACAATAATAAAGGATAGAGTAGACCATCCCCAACTACATTCCTGTGGCAGTCATTGTCTGGTTTTGTAAGATTTCCCTTGATGGAAACCAAGGGCATAACCCTAAAGTGAACATAAATTTGATTGGAAAGCCAAGACATATAGCTTTCTCAGTAGAGCTGTGCTATCTGGTACCAGAGCTCCTAGCCAAGTGTGGCTCTTGAGATTTATATTAATTAAAATGAGACTCGATGTGGTGGCTCATGCCTGTTATCCCAGCGTGTTGGAAGGCTGAGGTGGGTGGATCACTTGAGGACAGGAGTTCAAGACCAGCCTGGCCAGCATGGTGAAACCCTATCTCTACTAAAAATACAAAAATTAGCTGGGTGTGGTGGTGACTGCCTGTAATACCAGCTACTAGGGAGATTGAGGCAGGAGAATGACTTGAACCCGGGAAGCGGAGGTTGCAGTGAGCTGAGATCGCACAACTGCGCTCCAGCCTGAGTGACAAAGTCTCAAACAAACAAACAACCAAAAACCTGACCATGATGACTCACACCTGTTTTCCCAGCACTTTGGGAGGCTGAGGCAGGCGGATCATGAGATCAGGCGATTGAGACCATCCTGGCCAACATGGTGAAACCCCTGTCTCTACTAAATACAAAAAAGTAGCCAGGCGTGGTGGCACGTGCCTGTAGTCCCAGCTACTTGGGAGGCTGAGGCAGGAGAATTGCTTGAACCTGGGAGGCGGAGGTTGCAGTGAGTCGAGATTGTGCCACTGTGCTCCAGCCTGGTGACAGAACATGACTCTGTCTCAAAAAAAATAAATTGAAACGAAAGATTCAGCTCCTCAGTTGCACCAGCCACATTTCACATGCTGAGTAGCCGCACGTGGCAGGTGGCTCCTGTTGTGGACAGCACAGATCTAGAACATTTCCCCGGCACAGAAAGGTCTGCAGAGCGGCTGCCCTGGAACAAGCTCTCCCAGCGCGTGGGACGGCAGAATGGTGTCGTATGTGCCAAGTCAGGGTTTAGAAGGACTACACTGGCCATGAAAGGCCACATCCTGCAGGGAGAAGGGCCCCCCCCCCTTTTCAGGTCTTCATGGCTTCCAGCTTCTTAGAGGAGAAAGTCCCTGTGTCACTCTGTTACCTCTCATGTCCCTCTGATCTTTCTTCTTAGGAAAAGCAGGAAGGCTGCTTTGGCAGGCAGCAGGCTTGAGGTTAATTAGATTGTTTTGTTTTCTTTCTTTTCATTTTTATATTTGCCTCCTAGTTATGACACAGAATTCTATTTTTCCATTTACCATGGTGATATACAGTACCCTTGTAAAATATATTTTAGGTGAAAAGGAAATGAATCAGCTTAAAAAAAAAGCTACTAAATAAACAATCGTGAAAACAGTCCAAAGTTTAGTGAGGTGCTCTATGAATGATTGATATTTGGGTAACACCGAAATAAAGGAACAGATAGACTGTGATTAACGAAAACCGACATAATACCTAATAGCCACCTTTCACTGGTTTGTGTGTGTTGTGTAATAGCTCATTCAATCCTTGTAGCCACCCTGTGGGGTAGGAAACTCTTACCCTCATTTTTTAGGTAAAGAAACAAACACACAGAGAAGCTCGTTTACTGCGTTTACTGACATGTTTTCAGCCCCCAAAGCAGTCTCTGACAAGGTCCCGGTCTATAGAGAGTCCGTGTTACTGAAAGACGGTAAAATCAAGGTCTTTAAAAATCCTAAAAGCAGTTGTGCATGATGGCATTGGTTGTAGGCTGAGGTAGGAGAATTGCTTGAGCCCAGGAGTTTGAGGCTGCAGTGAGCTATGATAGCATCTGTGAATAGCCCCTGTATTTCAGCCTATGCAACACAGCAAGATCCTGTCTCTACAAAAGAAATGTCAAAATTAACCAGGCATGGTGGTGTACACCTGTAGTCCCACCTGTTGGGGAGGCTGAGGCAGGAGCCTTGCTTGAGCCCAGGAGTTTGAGATTGCACTGAGCTATTATAGTGCCACTGCCACTCCAGCTTGGATGACAGAGCAAGACCCTTCTCAAAAAAAAAAAAAAAAAACTAGAAGCAGCTGGGACAGTCGCCCTCATTCTAAAAGGCAGGGTCCAGCTCAACTAAGATCTCACCTGCACGGATAGCCACCTGTACCCCTGAGATGGCAGGCTAAGGGCATGCCTGCAGCCAAGCCAGGACTTCTCCATAGGACTTCTCTGGATCCACTGCAGTGCACACATTTTCCAGCAAGCCAGATCCAAATCCAAGAGCCAGGCTGAGACGGTTTGCATTGGAAAGTTATCAGAGTAGGTGCTGGTTCACAGTAACTTATCTGGCCACCCAGTATCTCAGCATGTCTTGTTTTAGCAATGTCAGGGTCCCAGAGCCTGCGTTGGGGGTGGTTGGGGGAAATGTCCTCCAGCCAGGCGCAGTGGCTCATGCCTGTAATCCCAGCACTTTGGGAGACCGAGGTGGGTGGATCACTTGAGGTCGGGAGTTTGAGACCAGCCTGGCCAATGTGGTGAAACCCCATCTCTTCTAAAAATATAAAAATCAGCCAGGCTTGGTGGCACATGCTGTAATCTCAGTTACTCAGGAGGCTGAGGCAGGAGAATCACTTGAAGGTGGTAGTCGGAGGTTGCAGTGAGTCAAGATCACGCCATTGCACTGCAACTTGGGGAACAAGAGCGAAACGCCATCTCAAAAAAAAAATTTCCTTCTACGTGCCAAAGAAACTAAGATAATTTCCCTGCTGTGTGCAGTCACAAAGCTCTCACTTCTTGTATTGTGGAAGAATCTGGAATTATATTTGGCTCAGAGGATTCTAGCAAGAAGTGCTGTGCATTGATAAGTTGGAATGCAAATTGTTGAAAAAGGTTTATGTTCCTGTATTCTGAGAGGGAGCTGAGGTGTGTTCTGCCACTAAAAATAATAAATGACAGCCTTTTTCTACCCCTCAGGACCAATGTAATATCCAGAGAGTTCCTGACTTTAAGTGTTTCAAGCACTTCTTACACATTAGGCTCTGCCGGTGCTTGGCTGCTGGCAGCACTAGCCAGAGACAGAATGATTAAGGATTGTAAAATAAAATGGAAAACAAAATTAAACTCAGCCACTACCTTGTTCCGCTGAGTTTTTCTCTTTCTCTCTCTGTCAACACACAGTTTTATTTTGGTTTGATTTTCTGGCACTACCATATGACAGAATTAAATTTTTCAATTAATTTCTAGTTTATACCTTTGCAGATGTTTCGTCTTATTCCCCGAATACCTTGACTTCCAAACAGGTTTGAGATTCACTGTCTTAATATCCCACTGAAGTGTCTCTAAAAAGCTCACATATTTGTTTTCTTCAACTATTACAGCTACTAGATCGGTATGAAGTAATACGTCACTGTACTTACCTGAGATCTTAGGTCTCTCCCTTCGAAAAATACCATTAGTGTAAGTACAGTTGGAATCAGTCTTCCATGTGGGATTAATTTCAGCCATTGCATCTAGCCACCACAAACACTGACTGTTGTAAAATATTTCATTTGCACAGCAGAACCGATTAGATCTCCTTTGTAAAGAGGGTTGCTTTGTTTCAGCAAAGCTTTTTTTTCTTCTAGAATAAGTTCTGTTTCCTAGAGGCCACAGGGTGTTGTCTTGGCCTGAGGAATGTTGGTATCCCAGGAACACTCGTTCAGTATTTGACCTCTTCCCATCCCGCTTACTGCAGAACAAAATCACATGGCCTCAGCGGTTGTTATTACTTTGTGGGAGACAGGGTCTCGCTTTGTCACCCAGGCTGGAGTGCAGTGGCATGATCATGGCTCACTTCAGCCTTGAACTCCCAGGCTCAAGCAATCCTCCTGCCTCAGCCTCCTGAGTATCTGGAACTATAGGCATGTACCATAATGCTCATAATTAAAAAAAAAAAAAATTTTTTTTAAGAGACAGGGTGTCAGTATGCTGCCCGGGCTGGTCTGGAACTCCTGGCCTCAAGTGATCTTCCCACTTGGGCCACCCAAAGTGCTGGGATTACAGGTGCAAGCCACTGTGCCTGGCCTCTGGGCCATTTTAAAGGTTTAATCCAGCTAAGCATATTTATATATGTAATGCAGGGAAAGTGTATTATTTTTATATTAATAATAGATCACAGCATCTTGGCAAGCTGCATGAAGCTTCAGGTGGTTTGGAGGATGGTGATGTTTTTGGACTTCAGGCTTTGCAGTTCTCAGCTCTTCCCTTTCATTCTCTCTCTTAAGATAGCTTACCCCTTGGGCCCTCAAGTTTTCTTTTACCCACAGCTCTGTCTTTATGCTTGCTTCCTGTGTAGCTATGCAGAGAGGGAAGAATTCATTAAGTAGAGAAAGATGAAATGGTTGGACTGAGTACAGAAATGGGAACTGCAGCTGCAATGATGTGGGCTCTGAGAAGCCTCTGCCTTAGCAGATAGCATTCCAAACTTAAGGGAGAAAAGGACTCATTCTAAGGCTGAAGCCCTTCTCTCTTGCTCATACCTGGTCCTTCCTGTCACACCTGTTATATGCCAGGTAGGCAGGAGAGCTGGCTGTGGACTGAGGCAGCCATTTGCTATTTGATTTGTGAGTTTCATCCCAGCCAGTGTGGGCTCCTGTGCTGCAGGCCAAGCCGGTCCAGGGGAGCACTTGCCCTTGTTTTTACTCTCTCTCTCTCTCCTTGAGAACTTTCCACCCCCGCATTCTGAGGATCACAGCACACCAACCCCCAGCTGTTCCTGGGTTGCTCAGGGCTCCCAGGAAAGCCTGTTGTAGGTGAAAACAAATAGCCAAAGGTAAAATGCTCTCTCCTTCCTGCTGGACATAGGTATCACTGCTGTCCTCTCTCTGCTTTTATCTTTCCATATAGGAAGAATTTTTTTAATTTCCTTCCATATAAAGCCTTTATTCATCTCAAAGCTGTTTATCGACGGCCTGCTGTATGCCTGGTATGCACCACACCTGCAGAGCCAGTGGCAGCCAAAGTTGACATTGAGCTGACCTTCACCAGCCTCACTAGTCTAGTGGGAAGGCAGACCGTGTGCGGTTAAGGTAGCCTCGCTCTGCAGAGAAAGGAACAAGGGGGAGGGACGGTACACCACACACCTTGCAGCGTGGATGCGGCCATGTATAATGACATATGAAATGCTTGGCCCATAGCAACTGTGTGAGTTTACCTTTGTGATCTAATAACCACTTGACGTGATAAGCCTTTAAACCTGGAAGGAAACATGCAAAGATTTTCCCCTTGTTGAATAGAATGTCTCTGGGCATGTCCCTGTGTTTAGTAAAACTGTATGGAGCATCTGCTTCACCAAGGGCTCTACAGGGCTGCAAGGAGAAAGACAGCATTTTCCTAGTGTATCTGGCACCTGGTGGGGAGACAGGATCTCCACGAAAGCAACCGAAGTTCAAGGGTGGCTACACGAGACTTTGTGGAGGGGTGGGAGAGCCAGCTATCAGGTAGGCAGCCCCAGCCTCTGCTGCAGGCTCTTTAATGCACGTTGTTAGTTAATTTTTTCAGCAGCCTATGGGGTAGGCACTGTTTTCATGATCCCCATTTAATAAATGAAGCAGCTGGGACTCTGTGGGTTGAATAACTCCCTCTGGGGCATGTACAAGATCCTGCCTTGCGCCTCTGTCTGCTCCGTGCTGTTCCTTGCCCGACCACCGAGGCATGTGCCTGACGGATTTGTCTCAATGAAATGAACCTGTTTCCATAACATGTTTCCTGCAAGGAATTCTGCCACTCTCTCGTTGACCCATCACTCACTGTCACAGCTACTATGGGCAGCTGATAGTGGTGACAAGGTAATATTCTCACATGGGAGAGAGAGCTGCAAAGACCAGAATACAGAATTGATGGGTCCCTGGGAATGTGAGAAGTCTGTTAAGATGGAGACCTTTGCAGCCTCTAATGCATCAAGTCTTTGAATATTAGGCTTTGAAGAATACTTAGAGCTCACCTCTGTGTGTGCATATGTGTATGTGTGTTTTGAAAGGTACATTCAGGATTATAACTTTTTACTTGGAAAGCTGAAAGTCATGGGGTTTGTAAACAGTGTGTAGGTAGAGGTGGACACACCCTCGTGGCAGGTGAGCTGTCCGGGTTTTTATATTTACTTTTTATTTAAGAAAATCGAGGTGTTTTGCAGTAGATCGTACCACCAGTAGCTAACAAAGTGAAGAAATCTGTGCCGCTTTCTGGCCACTCATCTTCCTGCTGTGTCTCAGGGCTGCCTGACCCTTTCTCCCTTTCCTGACGCCCGTGCCCAGAAATGACCCATCTGGAGAGCTGCCCAGCATGTTTCTCAGGAAAGGGCTGGGAGGGTTAGAGTGTGGTGCTGTCACGTTTGCTCATCACTGAGATTGGCAGCTTTTGTTTTGTTTTGTTTCTGTTCTGTGGTCACAGTTGTCACTGAGTATCTGGTTTGGGTTCGGAAGGGAGTGTTGGGCCTGGGCAAGGCTCGTCTCATTAGCTAAGTTCTAATGGAGAAGAGGAGTGTGAAATAATCTTTGCAAGTGTGGGGAATGTCGCAAAGGGGGAGATAACAACAGTGAAGGGCATAGCCAGGTCAGTCTTGCTGACGCGGTGGTGGAATCTCCGAAGTGGAAGCAAAATACCTTAACAGTAATTAACTGTCCTTCTTGGAAATGAAAGTGCTGGGGAAGAGACAGGTGGCAGAGGTTGGGGTACAAGGTGGACTTGGGAGAGAGTAACAGGGTCCCTGACTTACTGAATGACAACCAGGGTGTAGTGATCTCTCAGAGGAGGCCTGAGGGTGCAGAGAAGGGAGCCAGGTGAGGTGGAGACAGCAGGAAGGAAGCTGAGGTGTGAAGACAGAGGAGTGGCTCTGTGGGAACAGACAGGGCCTTTGAGACAGTGACACCTTGGAAGCAACACAGTGTTCAGCAGTATGCTGCTGTGAGAGGAGACAGTTTGTTCATCCTCTGTCCTGTTGAGTTGTCTTGGAGGTGGGCAGCACATGACATGTACAGGTGCTGGACGGTCCTCACGCCAGGTGTCCTGCCCCACACTTCCTGCATCGGCCTGTGGCTTTCAGGGCCGCCTTGCTGAGAGTGGCCTTACTCACTTGCTGCTCCCAAATGGCTGTGTCCATTGTTCTAAATGAGGCGGTACGTAAATAACCATACAGACATCTCCTGGTGTCTGCGGGGGATTGGTTCCAAGACCCCATGGTTACCCAAATCTGAGGATGCTCAAGTCCGTCGTGTAAAATGGCATGGTATTTGCACATGACCTAAGTACCTGTAGGCTCTAAGTCATCTCTAGGTTACTTACAATACTTCATACAATGCAAATACCATGTAAAAAAGTTGTTACACGATATTGCTTAGGGAATAATGACAAAATAAAAGTCTGAACATGTTCAGTAGCAATGCGCTTTTTTGAGTATTGGTAATCTGTGGTCAGTTGAATATGTAGATGCAGAACCCACTGATATGGAGGGCTGAATGTATTAAAAAGTAGGAGTGTTTGAGCTAGGTGTGGTGGCTTGCGCCTGTAAACACACTTACTTGGCAGACTTAGGTGAGAGAATTGCTTGAGCCCAGGAGATTGAGGTTGCAGTGAGCTGTGATCTTGCTGCTGCGCTCCAGCCTGGATGACAGCAAGATCTCGACTCTAAAACTGAAAGTAAAAAGTAAGAATGGTGTTTGGAAGTCATTTTCTTTTCACCCAGTTATATTAACTATGGCTTAACTGGGACCTTGGTAGCGTGGTCACCATATCCTATCTTCACCTCCACTGTTACAGAAACAGAAACCTGAAGAAGAGGAACTTCCTACGATACTGATCTGTGATTCCTCAGTAATTTTCCTTTTCCAAGTTTCCTGGTCATAGCCAGTTGATCTTTTCTGCTCCTTCAGCGGAAGGGAGATTTCTGGTAAAAGTAGAAGTCCTGCAAAGACATTTTCCTGCCTGGCTGTTGTTTTTCAAAAGCGTGAAATGGTTTTGTTTATTTGTTGTTATTTATTTAGAGACAGAGTCTCTCTGTGTTGCCCAGGCTGGAGTGCAGTGACACAATCTTGGCTCGTTGCAACTTCCGTCTCCGGGGTTCAAGCGGTTCTCCCTCTGGAGCCTCCTGAGTAGCTGGGATTACAGGTGCCCGGCACCATCCTAGGTAATTTTTTGTATTTTTAGTAGAAATGGGGTTTCACTATGTTGGCCAGGCTGATCTCGAACTCCTGACCTCAAATGATCCACCTGCCTTGGCTTCCCAAAGTGCTGGGATTACAGGCGTGAGCTACTGCACCCAGCCTGTTGTCTTTTAAAGATACTCCTTTGAGGAAACAGGGGCTAAGGGCCCCATGGCAGGGCTGCAGAACAAGAGAGACCACCCAGAGAGGTGAGGCTCCAAGTCTGGGCAAAAATTCTTACTTGCTTGTATGTCCTGGTAGTAGAAAACCAGGACCCACAAGCTGGCAGTGAGTGGGCCACCGTCTGCAGGTTGGAGGTCCCTTCTGCAAGGTATAGGCACTGCACAAGCACCATACTGTCCTGAAGGCCAGGGAGGGGGCAGAGCCCCATTAATGGCTGAGACGGCCTTCTGCCCACTCTGCAGGACTGCCTCCAAGTCTCAGTCAGGATGCACTCAGCATTTCCTCCTGGCACCATTGAGTTTCATACTCACACAGAGCATCTCTAATGTGTTTCAATGAGGCCTTGTAAGGACGCAGCAAGGACAGGTTGTCTGTTTGCTCTCACCCCTTGCCTGGACAAAGTATAAACTTAAAAAACTTGCTAAGATAAATTAATCCACCCATGAAGGTCTCCTCAAAGGCAGATTGGTATTGATGTCTCAGGGTACTGCACTGTGCCAGGCCCAGTGTCTGCCTCTGTCAGACTTTCCATCCCACTTGATGATCGGGGCTGGTCTAGGATGTGATCTCACGCATCCAGGGGAGGAAGTGAGCCTGGTGAGTGTACTTGGTCAGGGCTGGCATGCAGATGGACTCTCCTCCCTAGCAGGTCTCCATGGGGCACAGATGGCACCTGCCCTGTAGTGTCACCTACACACTCCCTGTGCTCACCAATCCAGGTTGGGAAGGCCCACTCTCTTCTATACCCAAAATAGGTAGGGCACCTGCCCTGGAGTGTCACCTACACACTCCCTGTGCTCACCAATCCAGGTTGGGAAGGCCCACTCTCTTCTATACCCAAAATAGGTAAATCATATAGATTTACTTTTAGGGGTGTCACAAAGGGATGCCTCTTAAACCCACATTTCCCCTGGGGAGATCATGTTGTCAGGAAGATATGATAGGACCTCTTCCCTGTACAGCTCATCCTGGGAGCATTGGTGGAGCAGGGACCTCCTTCTGAATGTGGCCAGGGCCGTACTCTGGCACACCTGCAACGGGCTCTGAGGATGGCCTCCTGGCTTGTCCTCTGGTTTGAAAAAGACAACTGCAGCCCTTTTGCATCAGCCCGGAACTGGGCAGGCTGTGCTCTGTTCAGATTCTGACCCAAAAGGCTGCTCATGGGCCCTCTGTCTGAAATGCTGAGTCCCTCTTAGGTTCTCTTAAATTGCCCCCCGAGGGCACTTAGCACAGATGCAAGTAAAGCCCTGTGGGTTTGGCTGGGGGCACAGCCCAGTCACTCACTGGTCAGCAGGTGCAAAGTCACAGACAGGAAGAAGTTCTGGTGATTCTGGTGATCTTCTGGTGATGCACAGCAGGGGGACTATGGCTGACAATGTCATATGTTTCAAAATAGCTAGAAGAGAGGATTCTGAATGTTCCCACCACAAAGACATGAGAAGTATTTGGGGTGATGGATCTGCTCGTTACCCTGATTGAATCATTACAAAATGGATACGTGTATCAAAACACCACATTGTGCCCCTGCGTTAGTCCATTTTGCATTGCTGTGAAGGAGGATCTGACACTGGGTAATTTATGAAGAGAGAAGAGGTTTATTTGGCTCCCAATTCTGGGGGCTGTACAAGAAACATGGGGCCAGCATCTGCTCGGTTTCTGGGGAGGCCTTGGAAGCTTTTAGACATGGCAGAAGGTGCAGGGTGAGCAGGCGTGTCACATGGTGAGAGAAGGAGCAAGAGGGAGGAGGAGGTGGTACACTCTCCCAGCCACCAGCTCCCACGTGAGCTAACAGAAGAAGAACTCAGGCATGACCACAGGGAGGGCAGCAAGCCATTCATGAGGTATCTGCCCCATGCCCCAGACACCTCCCCCAGGCCCACCTTCAGCCTCAGGAATCACATTTCAGCATGAGATTTGGAGGGGACAAACATCCAAACCATATCAACCCCATAACTGTGTAATTATTATGTGCCAGTTAAAAGTAAAATAAAACTTACCATTTATGGAGCCCCTGCTGCGTGCCAGGCGCTGAGCTCAGTGAGATACACTTGAGTGAGCGGATGGGCCTCCCATGTGCCACCAGGATGCCAGCCACCTCAGGCACAGTGCTTCTTGGGAGACTGCCATTCCCATGTTAGACAGTCGGGCAGTTTGCATTCTACTCCATAATCCATCTGTATCCTATTGTTTATGGAACTTGCATTTCCCTCAGGCCAGCGTTCAGTGAGAATGCTCTGTGTTTCTTCCATGTGACCCAGGCTGTGTGCACCTCTTGGCACCCTGGGCTTCCTGTGTTCAGTGTCTAGAGGGCCCTGATTCCAGGAGTGAGCTTTCGTGGAAGCTGCGTCTGTGCAGGTGTCTCTCCTTGTTTCAGGCTGTCTGGCTCCCCTGGTCTCCCAGCATCTGTCTCTGAGAGTCAGGGGCAATGAGGACATTCCTCTGGGACATCAGGGAGGGAGATGGGCTAGTAGTCGGGGTAGGGGGATGGTTCTTTCCTTTCTCCCCTTGGCTCCCCACTTCGCAAGCTCTCCATCCCTTCCCTGGCCTTTTCCTTTTCTCCTCCTATTTCTCTCCTTTTTCCCCTCCTTCTCTTTCCTCTTCCCTGTCATTTCCCCCTTCTCTTCCTCTTCTTGCCTCTCTCCTGTGCTGTTTTCCTCTCTTCTCTTTCCTTCCTCCCACATGTCGTCTCCTCACCTCTTCCCTTCCCCTTGCCTTCTTTCTCTCTGTCCCTCCTTAGTCCTTGCTGGAAGAGAAAATCCGTAACTCCCCACCTCTCCCTGTTTTTCTTGAGCCCTGGGGAGAGAAGCGCTGTACCCCTCCAGCAACTGAGTTTTCTCTGCCTGTGGTAGTTGGACAACTTCTTGGTATTATTCCGCACTTTGTCTCTTTGGCTGTAGCATTGAGTCTCTGAGCTCCTGGGAAGGGGAAGGGAATACGTAAAGTGGCAGGGTGCTTTTTTTCTGGGAACCAGAACCACATGAAAATGCAAATAAGAGCTGTAAGTGCTTCCCTGCCATGATTTCCTAATCATTCCTGGTAGTATTCACCTGTAACTTTTAACGACCGATTATTGTTACAGTACAGATTTAAAATGATTGTTAATTGGTTAGTGACATTTCATACTTAAGACAGCTGTAACTCTACATACCACTTGATCAATTGCTGCAAAACTGTATGCCAGCTTCCTTCCTCTAAATTACCTGATCAGGAGAGAAAATGGATCTGGAGCCACAACACACATCAGATGTAGGACGTTCAGGTTGACAGTGGAGATTCTATGTATGTTTTGCTGGAAGAGTGTTTCCTAGTGGAGTGGGCGAGAAGGGGAAAGAGACCTGTTCAGTCTGGCTGTGGTCTTAGGGTTTCTAGGCATGGTGTAGTCTCAGTGCTGGTTTCTGTCCCGCTGTGTTTCTGGGCTGGCCTTTATTTCTTTTCTTTCTGTCTTTCTTTCTTGTCTGTCTTTCTTGTCTGTCTTCTTTTTTTGAGATGGAGTCTCACTCTGTTGCTTAGGCTGGAGTGTAGTGGCACGATCTCAGCTCACTGCAGCCTTCACCTCCCTGGTTCAAGTGATTCTCCTGCCTCGCCTCCCGAGAAGCTAGTATTACAGGTGCCAGACACCACGCCCAGCTAATTTTTGTATTTTTAGTAGAGATTGGGTTTCGCCATGTTGGCCAGGCTGGTCTTGAATTCCTGACTTCAGGTGATCCATCCACCTTGGCCTCCCAGAGTATTGGGATTACAGGTGTGAGCCACTGCAGCCGGCCATGTTTCTAGATTTTCTTCACATGCCTGGTATCAGTTCCTATCTTGGAGTCTCCTGCACAGTCAGCTCAGAAGTCCCCTTCTCCATGAAACTTTCTCTCCTTGCTGGGAGCAGTACTCACAAATCTGCCTAAACCTGTCTGATGGCTCCCTTGCTAGACTGGGTGGGGAGAAGGGGCTGTGGCATCTAGTGGGCGGGGCCGGGGGTGCTGCTCAACATCCTGCAGTGCACAGGACATCCCTCCACAACAGAGAACGACCTGTCCCCAAATTTGTACAGCGCCACCATCGAGAAGCCCTGCTCTGTAGTAAGCAGTGTAAGCATCGTGTAGTTCTGATGTTTCTCTCCGCCGATCCTTGTGCTTATTTTTTTTGTAGTCAGGTTTATGCGAGGAGCTGCGTCGCGGTTCCAGGGCTGGTGGAAGGGATTGAATCTGAGCATGCCTGAAACTTCTGTAACAGCATGCTCTGGACACAGCCATCTCCTCAGCAGGACCCGGCCTGCCCCTGTAATGTGATTCCTGTTCATATCTAGGGCGGGACTCCTCAAATGGGGCAGTGTAGGAGACAAGCTGACTACCTCCACGCGAGCCTGGAGCTGCACCCCGCCACCACAGCCTGGCTGTGAACACAGCCAACACAGAGCAATGCGACTTGACAGAAAGACACTCATTTTCTCACCAAGATATTCACTTTCCATCAACACCTGCACGCTCTTGCTTGCAAGAGGAGGAAACCCAGCTCAGACTGACAGGAAGCAGATGACACTCATTGACTTGCCTGATGGAAAAGACCAAGGGCAGAGCTTGAATTTTAGGGGCTCAGTGTCATCAGAGTCAGCCCCTCGTCTTTCTATCGAGTTACATTGCTCTTTGTTGCCTGTGTTCACAGACAGGCTGTGGTGGGGTGCAGCTCCAGGCTTGCATCGTCTTGGAAATATCCATGCTGCCCCCAGGGGAAAGGCCTCTATTTCATCTGAGGCTGACAACAGTCCTGGAAGTGACTCTCATTGATTCTCAGTGGTCCAGGCCATACCACATGTCTGCTGACCCCAGTGCTTGGGTGCGTGTGATACTGGGTGGGTGTCATATGCCTACTCCTAAAGCCACAGGTCAGTGGGAGAAAGGTGTTTTCCCCAAAGGAAAATGAGGGTGCTCTGAGTAGCAGAAGGGAGGTGGTGTTAGACTGGCCAAATCAGCACACATCCACTGAAGCCTGCAGGCTGCTCACAGCTCAGCCTTGGCTTAGAGCCAGTTTGGTGAAATATGTGCATCTCCACACCTGGGTTTCTCAACTGCAGCACAGGTGACATTTTGGGCCTAGTAATTTTGTGTTACAGGGGGTCCCCTGTGTCTGATGGGATGTTGAGCAGCCTCCTGGCCTCTACCCAGCAGCACCCACACCCACTACCTAGTTGTGACAACCTAAGCATGGCCAAATGTCACCTAGGAGGCAAAACTGCCTTCTTGTGAAGTTTCATATTATTACTTACTGAAGAACAGACCACTGAAATGAATAAAGAAATGAATGAGTTGATAGCCCATTATTGTCTAATATTTCACAGAATCTAAGACACCATCAGCCGTTAGACCCATCCTGATTTCAGAGATGTCAGAATGTGAAGATAATTCATGTCTCAGAATCAATAAAATCAGATTGTTTCATCTTCTCCTCTGGAGGCCTGGGAGGTGAGGGTGATGAGAAGCCAGTGGGTCTGCCAAAGGACTCACACCTCTGCAGTGAGGCGCCCCTGGCGTTGGCAGGTGGTTGATGTGGATTCTCAGGATGGAGCGTGGTGTTGCGTCGACTGAAACCCGAGTTCACACCTCTGTGTGCTGTGAACTTTCGTAACATTTCTGGTTGTCAGTTTCTGTTGCTATACAAGGAAATAATCACAGCACTGTCCTCACAGAGTTGTTGTGAGTATTAAAGGAGATGTAAAGCTGCTTAGTAGGACTGGCCCATAGTGAGTGCTCAGTCAAGGTGAGATGAGATGAAGAGGCAGCCTCAGGTAAATGATGGACACAGGAGTCACCAAGCTCCTGCTTCAGGATGAACACTGATAGCCCTTCCCCCGAGGCCCCGTGCCCACCCTGGGGGCAGTGATGAGCAAGGGAAGGAGGGGGCTGCCAGTGCTGCCAGAGCAGCACCTTCTTGTCTCCTCTGCAGTTTGGCAGGAATATGGGAACACAGACAAGACCATGTCTGTTAATGCCTGTGTACCAGTTACTATGCGAGACACTTTTTCTGCTATACCTCACTCAATTCTCATGCCAGCCTGAGACATGAGATGGTCAGTAGCTGCATTTTACAGATAAAGAAACTGGCACAGGAAGGTTAAGTGTCTTGCCTAAGGTCACAGGTGGCAAATAATAGAGCTGGGCTTTGCCCCCTGATCCACAATCCTCCAAAACCCAAACTGTTGAAGACACAGACTGAGAAGCCAAGCCAGCAGCCACTGCTTTATTCTTCTTGCTAAGAGCTAGAAGCCTGAAGTGATGGAGGCTACTCCTAAGAGCCAAGGAGGTAGAAATTCAAAGTAGGCTGCTCTTCCCTTTAGTAAGTCCAGGCAAACATTTAGCCAGAGTGAGAGTAAAAACCAAGTTCTCAAAGGAGGTTTGGAGACCAAATGCAGCTTCAGTTCCCCAGGCTCTGCCAGGCCCTTGACCATGAATACTTAAAAGCTAGCTGTGATGTGAACAGTGGCAAGATTCCTAGATCTTTCTTGATGTGATTTTCCTGAACACAGATAGGATATTCAAGGTGAATACTGACCATCTTACTGTAACTGCAGCCGTAACTAGAATTTTCCTATCAGAGTGCTGTTAGCTTTAAGGAGGCAAAGAATGGAGAGAACTTGACACAATGGCTAACACATGGGAAGTGCTTAGAAAACATTATAGCTGCTGCCACTGTTGTCTTCTGCCTTGATAACCATTGTCATGAGTTTCCCTCCTCCTTCCTCCTCAGTCAGAAGCATCACCATCATCATCACCATCATCGCCACCAATTATTATCACCATCATCACCATCCATCACCATCCTCATTACCACTACCACCACCCCTGTCATCAGCTGTCATCCATATTGTCACCATCGTCAAACGTTGTCACCATCAGTATTTCACCTTTTCTCTCCTTTCTTAAGGAAACTCATTTAAGAAAGAGGCAGCATTTTCCTCCTAAAAAACATACAGCTAGCAGGCTGTCTAGACCTAGGTCTGCAATTTTCTCTGCCACTCACTGGCTGTGTGACCTTGGGAAGGTTATCACACCTGTTGGGCCTCAGGTTACCCATCTGCAAACAGATGAAAAGACCTCCCTTCATGAGGGTGGCAGAGAGGAATTAGAGCTATGATATGCTATGAAAGGCTCAGTCAATAGCCATTCTTTCTGTTACTACAGCCCTTGTATATCTGTTTCCCCTGATCTTTTTAAGTAAAGCAGAATTAGGCAGGGTGGGGGAAGACTTGGTAACGTAACTCTGTTACTCAGACAGTCCAGCAAGTAACTTCTTTCAAATCTCCTGTTACGAAAAGCAGCTTGTTTGCCTTTCGGCTTCTTCTGGCAAATGAGGTTCTTGAACTTTGCTTCCCTCTGTATCTTTCTTGCACTCCCTGCCCTAACACCTGCCTCCTGTTCTCTGGGCCAAGTCAGACCAGCAGCATTCTAGCACCAGCATTGAGATTCCCCATCACATCTCCGCCATCCTGTGCTCTCAAGGTCAAAATACCATCCTCAGGGACTTCCTGAGAATCCAGTCAGCAAACTATACACTTTTCATACACCTCTCTCTCCCAGCCCCTGAGAAGAGGCCTCCACATGGCCGCCAGTTCATCTGCTTTCTCCAGCCGCCGACAGAGCAGTCTGACAATTTCACTCTCGCAAAGCCTGGCACGGAGCTGGGATTCACTGTCTCTCGGGATGAGGCTGCCAGTGGTGTACGGAGATAAGCTTTAAAGATTGGACTGGAAATGCGTTTCTGTATCTGGAACAGGTAGGAAAGAAACATCTAAAGCTTAAAGCAGCAGCCCCACCCTGTCTACTTCATCATAAGACTCAGGCTTCTCAAAGCCCAGCTCAGAAAGAAACAAACACACACAAACACACACACACAAAGCCAACCACCCACCCAGCCTTCATGCTGGGTTCAGGTGAACACAAGGTGATACCAAGCCTTCGTACTATAGGCACAACTCAAGTTCTAAAGATGGATTGTCAGCTCACTAAAGCTAGGAGAAGCATTGACTCACCAATGCACAGGGTTGGTTTTTTTCAACACAGAAATAAGTTATTATTCCCATGCCACAGGCCCTGGGAAAACGTTCATCATATAAACATAGATCGTAAGAGCTGATGACTGAACAGCTGGCTGGTGGCTCACAGACCGTCTCCACACACTGCCTCCCGTCAACCTCGGGACGAACGTCGGGGATGAGCAGCAGCGTCACTTCCAGATGCGGAAGCTGCAGCCAGAGCCTCTGCTCCAGCTCAGGGCTTTGGGGCTCAGTCAAACCCTACAGGCACAGAGGGGCAGGCAAATAACTGTGTCTAAGTGTAAAACCTTTGGAAGGAAGGCTGGGGTAATAGGTGCTGGAGTGCATTTGGGACATGCTTGTTTTTGTTTGTTTTTTGAGATCGAGTCTCTGTCACCCAGGCTGGAGTGCAGTGGTGCCATCTCAGCTCACTGCAACCTCTGCCTCCGACGTTCAAATGATTCTCCTGCCTCAGCCTGCCGAGTAGCTGGGATTACAGGCATGCACCACCAAACCTGGCTAAGTTGTTGTATTTTTAATAGAGATGGGGTTTTACTATGTTGGTCAGGCTGATCTTGAACTCCTGACCTGAAGTGATAAGCCCACCTCAGCTTCCCAAAATGTTGAGATTACAGGCGTGAGCCACCTCGCCCAGCCTACAAGTTATGGTAAGAAGAGTGCATGTCAGGACATGTGGCCAAAAGGTGATGCTATTGAGGTGGACGAGGGTCCTGGTGTCAGGGATAGTCCTGTTTCTCATCCTAGAGTGTGAGCTCCATGAAGTGAAGTTCTAAGCATATTCTGAGCTGGTTGGTCAGGGGAAAGCCTGGCTCCTGACAGCCTGAGCTTTGCACATGTCCACATTAGAGCCTCAGTGGCATGATCGGAAAGATTTAAAGAGGATGACTTTGTACTTTACAGATTTCGGAAGCCAGTTTCTCTTCCCAGGTGGCAGTGCAGCAACTTTCTCTTGTCAACTTCCATCACAAGTAAAATGAAGAACCTTTGAGAGCAGAGTGTGAAGGTCTAGGGTGTGGCCATTGCCCAAGGCCAGAGTCTTTGACCAGGAAGCCCCATAGTCAGTTTCTGTTCTTTATCTTGCCTAAGAGTTTTGATTTTCTTTCTTTTCTCTTTCACTGCATAATTGATATGGAAAATTGAAGGGATAATTGAATAGGGAGGGTTTATCTTTTGAATGTGCTGATAACATGGAGATGATAGTATTCTGTCTTAGGGCCCTTCCTTGGGCAGCTAGAACCTTGGTAAGCAGCCTACTTGGAGAGAGCCAGAGACTGCTGGTACCTGCAAATTATTACAAACAACATCTCAATGTCTTTATTAGCATTAAGAGGCAGAAATAGTTTAAGAGCCTGGGGGCTTAATTAAACTTGAAAATACAGGGAGAGAAGTAGCTTATAAAGCAAGCAGGAATCAGGCTGTTATTTACTTTAATTTAGACCTTTTGGTTCTGAATGGAGTCCTACCTGTGGGTGTACCTGTGATAGCATCCTTTCCTCCCTCTCTTTCACCTCTCTATCCCTTCCCTCCCTCATTTGTTATGGATCAGGTACTGTGTTAAGGATTAGATTACAGTAATGAGAGAGTAGACTAGCTTCTTGTCATCATGAAATTACAGTCTGTAGTGAGGAGAAAATTAATATTAACGAGCCACATCAATACATGCAAGATAACCATGACATGCTGATCTACAGACAAATGTGTAAATAAATAGGGGTACATTCACAAAGTGAAACACTGGGCTGCAAGGAGATTAAAGATCTGTAACTACAGGCAACAGTGTGGCTGGATCTCATATACAAATGTTGACTGAAAGAAACTGGGTACAAAAAGATACAAACAAAACACATCCAGGTGATTACATTCATCTAAATGCACAAGCAGGTGAGACTGATACTTGCTTTTGGAGGTGCCAGTTGCAGTTGTCCTTTGAGGGTGCAGTGCAACGTGGCTGATGTGGGTCACTCAGGTTATCGAGGCTCAGGGTGAAAGTGAGGGACCAGGAGAGAGCAGAAAGCTGGATCACCTCACACATGCTAAGAAACCAGAATGGAAATGTGGGTGTGGCGGGTTGCATAGAGGTTAAGCAAATTTAAATGTGGATACTCCTTAGCTCAGCAGATGCCATAAGATCAGAGTGCCCCTGAGGCCCCTGGTCTCCGGATGATGCCCATGTATTTACTCACGGGAGTAGGAGATCTTAGAAGGGGGCCTGGGAGTTCAGGCCGCATACGTAATTCTGTTGTACACTGATTCAGTTTGGTGAGGTGAATACTATTCAGCTAACTAAAAAGTTAAAAAAATAAGAGATGGAATGGAAAATGGAGGCAGAATTGGAAGTAGAGAAAGAGGCAGATAGAGACAAGGAGGGAAAAACCAACACGGATGGACAGATGCACCTGGTTTGAATCCCAGGGAGGCCTGGGCCGGTTCTACTCAAAGAGTGTGTGTCTTGGAGTCTGCACAGATGATTGGGCGGCCAGGGTCTGCTCTTCCCCAGCTGGTCTTCATTTCTTTTCTGTTGTGAGCTTCTTGTGCTGAGAGCTACATGTATTTTTCATGCTACTTTCTTCTACCCTTGGGCACTGTTGACACATAACCATCTCTGTCATAGCCACAAAACTTGGTGTGTTTTCTGCAGGGCTAACCTGGACTCTCTTGCAGGCAGACAGAACCATCACAAGCCACAGCCTGCCAAGACCTTCAGGGGCAGGCCTTGAGCATTGGCCAGAGACCCTTTAAGATTATTTTATAGGAGTACTAAAGGCTTGTTGGGGAAAAAATTAGTGTTTTAGTTATTATTTTTAAAAATAAAATACTGTTTTTATCTTTTGGTATATCAGGTAGCTTGGGCTAAGTTATACTGTTGTGATAAATAGTCGTCAAACCTTGGTAGCTTACAACAGTAAGTTTATTACCCTTCTGTTTCCCACTCATGCCGCACATCCATCAGGGGTCAGCTGTGGCTGTGCTCATACTCTCTCTATGCCAGGATCCAGGAAGAAGCAATAGCCCTTAACCGGGGCATACAGCTCTCCTGGCAGAGGGGTAAGAGACAGTAGCAGGCCTTGTTCCGATCCCGAAAGCTTCTGCTCAGAAGTGACACACATCACTCCCTCCGAACACTGGTCAGGTCTAATGATAATGAGCCAGAAAGTATAAGCCTCTTGCAGGAAGAAACCCTGCAAGACAACACCGGGAATATATGGTGGAATAGAAATGTAATATACCTCCACAAGGAATACTCACTCATCACAGAAATACTCAGGAAAGATAGATATGTAGCCATTAAAAATGGTGATGTAAGCCAGGTGTGGTGGCTCATGCCTGTAATCCCAGCACTTTGGGAGGCTGAGGTGGGCGGATCACGAGGTCAGGAGTTCGAGACCAGCCTGGCCAGCATGGTGAAACCCCATCTCTACTAAAGATACAAAAAATTAGCCAGATGAGGTGACACACACCTGTAATCCCAGCTACTTGGCAGGCTGAGGCAGGAGAATTGCCTGAACCTGAGAGGCAGAGGTCGCAGAGAGTCAGGATTGTGCCATTGCCCTCCAGCCTGGGTAACTGGGCTCAGAAAAAAAAAAAAAAAAAAAAAAGGTGATGTAGATCTAATTTTTACAATTCTTTTTAAGTGAATTTTATGGTATGTGAATTGTTGTCTCAATTTTTTACAATTACTTTTTTGAGACAGAGTCCCACTCTTTCGCCCAGGCTGGAGTGCAGTGGCACAATCTGAGCTCACTGTGGCCTCTGCCTCCCAGGTTCAAGCAATTCTTGTGTCTCAGCCACCTGAGTAGCTGGAATTACAGGCACACACTACCATGCCCAGCTCATGTTTGTATTTTTAGTAGAGATGGGGTTTTGCCATGTTGGCCAGGCTGGTCTTGAATTCCTGGTCTCAAGTGATCCACCTGCCTTGGCCTCCCAAAGTGCTGGGATTACAGGGCCTGAGCCTCCACACCTGGCCAGTGATGTAGATCTAAAATGTCAGCTTGGAACGTTATTTATTATATATGCCGGAATGGGGGAGGGGGAAGCAGGTAACAAAAGAGAATGGGTAGTTTGGGTTCATTTTTAAAAATTGTAATTAAGATTAGTATGTTCACATAGGAAAAGAAAATGGAAAAATCTAGGCCAGATGTAGCACACCTTGGTGTCTGCAGAGCCCAGCTGGGAAATGATTCAGGGTGGCTTCTTCTCAGTGCCAACCCTCTGTCACTATGCAGGATTTCAGACTCTGCGTTCTGTTTTCCAGGTTCGTCGTTACTGTTGTTTTTTTGTGATGAAAATCTGGATTTCAGTGTTAAAACCTCTTATTTTTTAAATGTTGGCAACCACTTAGATATTTTAACCTATGTGAATTACCGGTTTGCCACTTCTGATATGCGTCAATAGTGACTGTCTCTGGGTGATGAGGTTTTGTATGTTTTGTTTTTCTTTCTTTTTATTGATCTGTGTTTTCTCACTTTACCTTGAAGCCAGGTATTCCCTTTGACAAATAGTAATGGGGAACTGATAAAAGAACAAAAATACTTTAGGTATAGAAATTGCTCTTGACTTTGTAATTCTTATTTATTTATTTATTTATTGAGAGGGAGTCTTGCTTTGTCACCCAGGTTGAAGCGCAGTAGTGCAGTCTCAGCTCACCACTACCTCTGCCTTCTGGGTTCAAGCGACTCTCCTGCCTCAGCTGGGATTAGAGGCACCTGCCACCATGCCCAGCTAATTTTTTGTATTTTTAATAGTGATGGGGCTTCACCATGTTGGCCATGCTGGTGGTCTCAAGCTCCTGACCTTGTGATCCGCCCGCCACAGCCTCCCAAAGCTCTGGGATTACAAGCGCGACCACCACGTTCAGCTTGACTTTGTAATTCTCTATTCATTTGTTGGTGGTTAATCAAATAATAGTGATCCAAAACATCAGCCATGCTGGATGGTTAATAAAACAGACAGGGACAATGCCTGTGCCCAGGGCAGACCGAACCCCAAGAGGAAGTCTCGGGGGGAGAGGGTGCAGCTTGCCCTTGATGTCTTGCTGACCTTGAACATCAGGATTCTCGGTGCTGGCTTCTGTTGACGCAGAGCCCTGGTGTGTCTTCTTGAAAAGGCCCCATGACTGGGAAGATGGCAGGTGACTTAGTGTGAGAAAGGAGAAATGCTCTGAGGGTAAGTTCCCAGAGCAGTTTCTAAATAAGATCAGACCAAGCACTTAAACTCCAATTTAGCAGTTACCCGAAGCACAGCTCCGTGCAGCGGCGTTATTTGCCAACTGTGCCTTTTGCCTTTAAAGACACAGGAAATTGCATGAAGCAGAGAAAGAAAATTTGTTGGATGTAAATGTGAATGTAAGAGTAGGCCTTAGATTCAGTACATGCTGTTGAATATTCAGCGCTTGTTTTTTTTTTTTCCATTTGTTATCCCAACTGTAATTCCCTCCCTCATCACCCATCATGCAAATGTGATTCTTGGGCATTTTCTAATGTTGCTCTTTCTCTAAACAAGTAATCAAAACAGAGTTTTCAGCTGCATTTGAACTGCAAATAAGTTTAGTATAAAATGCAATTATTCCCCTTAAAAAAAATCAACAGAGACAATTTGGACATGGGCATGGCTTGAATTATCCTTAATCAGAACTCAGAGTGATGTCTTTTCCAAGGATTAAAATGAGGTAAGACCAGTCTTAGCTGGTAATCGCCAGTTTCTTTACAAAAAAAAAAAGAAAACAAAACTTTAAAAACTGCTAAAAGCAGTATGTGCTCATTATGGAAAATTCAGAAAATAAAGTTAGAAGGAAAACAAAGAACATAGATACGACTGCAATTAATATCTCTTCCTAGTTAGTCCCAACCCACAGATACGATTGCAATTAATATCCCCTTCTGATTAATCCCAACACATAGTAGGATTGCGATTAATATCTTCTTCTAGTTAATCTCAACACACAGATATGATTGCAGTTAATACCTCCATATAGTTTTTCCTCTGTGCATTCTTTTCTTTAGTTGGTATCATGTCACATATAAACATCTGTATTCTGTTTTGTTTTTTCCCTCTCTAAGAGACAGTATCTCATACTGTCACCCAGACTAGAGTGCAGTGGCAAATCCTCGCTTACTGAAGCCTCAGACTCCTGGGCTCAAGCTGCTCAAAGCCCTGGAATTACAGATGTGAACTGCTGTACTTGGCCCTGTGTCTGCTTTGTAATTTAACACAAGATTTTTCTCATGTTATTCCGTACCTTACACCAAAATCATCGCTTTGGTACACAGTATTCCACCATCATGCTCCCATATCATTTCTTTGATGGCTCCCTCTTGCTCAACACTTAAGTTTTTTTCTAATTTCTCCTTGTCATAAACAGTCGTAGGAAACCATGTTGTTTTTCAGGCTTGTTTGTATGTTAGATTCTTTTCCTAAATAGGCTTGTGGTTGAGGAGTCAGTAGCAGTGTGCTGTCTTAGAAAGGGCATAGACTTCTGTAGTAGATGGATACAAATTGCAATCCTGACTTTATCGTTTTCTTGTTCCCTGACCACAGGCAGCTTACGGAACTGCCGTGCTTTATTCAGAGGTCCCCGACTGGTACTGGGCTGTTAGGTACTGCCTATTAGGGACAGGGCCACATAGCACGGGGTGAGCAAGCATTACCACCTGACCTCTGCCTCCTGTCAGATCAGCAGCGGCATCAGATTCTCGTAGGAGCACACACCCCATTGTGAACTGCGCATGCAAGGGATCTAGGTTGCCCGCTTCTTGTGAGAATCTAATGCCTGATGATCTGAGGGGGAACAGTTTCATCCCCAAACGATGAGTTTCTCTCCCAGCCCCTGTCCATGGAAAAATTGTCTTCCACGAAACTGGTCCCTGGTGCGAAAAAGGGACCACTTTTATTTTCTTTGTCTGCACAGTGGGGGCAATGCCACCAAACTTGCAGGGTGGTTGTGAAGTGAGGGATAATGTCTGTGAGGTTCCAGCCTTGGGGGGACACTTACATCAGTTGTTGTGCTGTCTGCTCCAAGGAACAGAGCTGATGGCCTGTAACCTTGGGATCAGGCACGCCTGCTTTGGAATCCGTCATTCCTGAATTTGCATCTCAGCTCTGCCCTCAGAGATCTATAGCCTTGGGCAAGTTAACATTTCTGAACCTCAGTTTATTCATTTGTAAAATAAACATAGTGGTTTAAAGCTCATAAATTAGTTACTAAGATCAAATGAAATTAATAAAATATGACTTATAAAGCACTTAAGTGGCGGTGACAGTCACAAAAGCTTCCAGGAGGAGGTGATGCTTGATGCAGTCTTTTTTGTTTGTTTGTTTGGAGACAGAGTCTCGCTCTGTCTCCCAGGCTGGAGTTCAGTGGTGTGATCTCGGCTCACTGCCACCTCCGCCTCCCAGGTTCAAGTGATTCTCCTGCCTCAGCCTCCTAAGTAGCTGAGATTACGGGCATGTGGTACCACGCCCAGCTAATTTCTGTATTTTTAGTAGAGATGGGTTTTACCATGTTGGCCAGGCTGGTCTCGAACTCCTCCGCTCAGGTAATCCACCTGCCTCGGCCTACCAAAGTGCTGAGATTAAAGGCTTGAGCCACCGTGCCCAGCCTGAAGCAGTCTTCAGTGCAGGGTTAGGAGTGAGTGGGGTAGGGGCCCTGTGAGCTCCCAGGCCCCAAGAAGAGATGTATGGGCAAAGGGTGAAGTGAGAGTGGATAAGAGGAATGGCCCCCTGCTGTGAGGGTCCAATCAGTGCAGACCCTGAGAACATCGCTCCAATTAACTGAGCCCCAGGAATCTGTGAGGAGGAGACTATTAGATTTATTATAGTGTGATGTCTTTTGCTTTTTCATTTAGGGGCTGGAGCTTTTTCTTCTTCTGTTTTTTTTTTTAATATTATTATTTTATTGAAGTTATTGATCCACAGTGTACGAATGACACTCTCCTGCTCTGTGGTCTAATGAAAAAAGTCAACTCTGATGGAACAAATCAAAAAGTGAAATAAACTCATTCCCTTTTCAAAAAAACTTGACCTTTTGCAAAAAGTGTCAGAAAATGGATCCATGTATGTTATGTAAAGTATGAGTTTTCTCTCTAAGTTGAACGAAGTCAAGAAATGATCATGTAAAAAACTTCTTCTGCTTCAGAGTATTAAGAAGTCAGAGGTGTTGCTTTTGGTTGTAGCATCTTCTGAGCTGTAATCTAAGCCCACAGCCGGTGCTGTGAGATCTGATAATGCTCATGACATAGCTTTAGCTCACAAGCTGCTTTCTGAGGTCTTGTTCATTCATTCATTTATTCTTCCATTCATTCATTCTTTGGACTAACCAGCCAACTAGTGCACCACCAACGAATACGGCGGACCTTCTGTGCGGGCCTTCTTCTATGTCCTGGGGACATACTCATGAGGCCAAAGAGAGAAAGAGCTGCTCCCAAGGAGTGCATGCTCAATACACAATTCAACAGATAGCACTGTACTTTTATTCAGCTATGAAAGGTGGGAAGGAATGAGACTCGGTGATGGAGGTGGGGACCAGGACACTAAGGTAGAGGCTGCTTTGTTTTGGGTCATTGGGAAGGCCTTTCTTCATTGGTTGGGGCTGGAATAGTCCTGGCAGCCCAGACTGAGCACATCAGTCCTTCCTACTTACAAATTTGCCAGTTACCATTAGTCACGGCTGTTTGTTTATCTTTGTATTCTAAGACTTGACCCTGGTTCTCCAGAAACCTTGTGGTGTGGCAGAGGAAACAGATGCATTTTTGAGGTCAATGCTCTCACCATAAATATTCATGATGAATAAGGGGCACACACCAGGACTGTAGAAATCCAGAGTTTGGGCACTTTGCCCAGGCTGGCATGGGGGAGTGCTCAGGAAGACACAACCTCTGGAGAAAAGGTAGCCTGGGCTGGTGGAAGGAGAATGAGGCAGAGAAGGCTTGGCAGGGCATACTGACAGAAGAAGGGACAGCAGGAAGCAGAGCTGGGGAGCAGCACACTATGTGTAGGAGCAATGATGCCTCACACGTGCCGCACTTCACCTCCTGTAGGCCCAGGGTCAGACCCTGCTTTTACTGTGACGTCCAAGTACAGGGCTGTCTAGGTCCATGCCTTCACTTGCTAGTGACAGGAACTAGGCTGGTTTATGTGAGAGGAAAGAAAGGTTGAGGAGAGGAGAGACACTCACTCTGCTAGAATTCCATAGCAGCTCACAGAATGAAGAGTGGGGGCAAGAGGCTGGGTCTTGCAGCCGGGCAACAGGGCTCACCACTGTTGGAACTACCAGGGGCAGAAGGCTTTCTCTCAGTGTCTTGACTGTGCATTGGTCTTAGGGAAGGGCTTTGGTGGAACGGACCTGGTGCATAGGGTAGTGTGACTGGCCAGGCCTGAGCCATGGGGGGCAAGGATGTGGGTAGAGGTGGGTCTTGTGGCAGAGCCACTAGGAATATGCAGAATGGGGAGTGGGTTTCCAAGTGGAAGGAGCCCCAGGGAAACTAAACCAGCCACATGCTTCTGAAAAGTTGTGTTTGTCCTGTTCCTTTCAGACCCTGCGGAGGTCTCCTCCCACCATGAGTCATTATGTTTGTCTACATTTGATTAGCCACAGTTCTGTAGCTTTTGTCACTTTGAAAACAGAGAAATGTCTTGAGGGGAAATAATGTCGATCATTCTTTCTTTGCCTTAATGTCCACTGATTGAAGCACCCCTTTTAGAAACTTGGCTGACAGGATCATAAAAACTGTAACTATTAGCCGGGTGTGATGGCTCACATCTGTAATCTCAGCACTTTGGGAGGCCAAGGTGGGTAGATCACCTGAGATCAAGAGATCGAGACCAGCCTGGCTAATATGGTGAAACCCCATTTCTACTAAAAATAAAAAATTAGCCTGGCATGGTGGCATGTGCCTGTAGTCCCAGCTACTCGGGAGGCTGAGGCAGAAGAATCGCTTGAACCCAGGAGGCAAAGGTTGCAGTGAGCTGAGATCGTGCCACTGCACTCCATCCTGGGCAGTGGAGCAAGACTCCATCTCAAAACAGACAAAAAACAAAAAAAGTTAGATGAGTGTGGTGATACATACCTATAATTCCAGCTACTTGGGAGGCCGAGGCACAAGAATTGCTTGAACCCGGGGTGCAGAGATTGCAGTGAGCTGAGATTGTGCCTCTGCATTCCAGTTTGGGCAACAGAGTAAAACCCTATTTCAAAACAAAACAAACAAAAACAAAAACAAAAAAACTAATGATCAGCAGCCCTGTTTGACTTTCTCTGGGCTCTTTCGAGCTCATAGCTATTTTCATTCCTGATGCTCATGCCGGTGCTTTAGAGTCAGTCTCCTCTGCTTGACTTGCTGGCCAGAGTATCTGTCCCCTGCCCTCTGTTTTGAGGTCCTCACATGGGGCATCCTTCTTAAAACTTCCCCCTCTTATTCTCTTGGCCAGCCCTAGATAAAGGTTGATGGGCAAGTTTACTGGGTGGTGTTTATTTCATGCCATTTGGCGTGCTGGGACGGAGAGTTTGGACTATGGATTTAAACATACTGACTTCTCTTGCATGGCCTCAGGCAACTTATTTGACCTTTTTGGGCCTCAGTTTTCTTCTCTGTGAAACGGGGATGATATTGTCACAGAAACAAATTGATAAGATAAAATTAATTGTTGACCAGAATGTCCACAACATAGTAAGCTCTCCGTGGCTGTTTTTGTTTCTCTGTTTGCCTGGAATAGGAAGTAACTGATCTGTGAGTTCTAAGATCATAAACCTGGGCCCTGGGGATAGCCCTGTACCCTGAGAACTGGAAAGCAGAGTGTTTGTTGGGGTGGGAGGCAGCAGAAGTGGGAGCAGGGAGAGGGAGTTGATGTTCATTCATTTTTTTGTGTCCTTTCTCAGAGCCAGAGCAATATGCCTGGAAGTGCTAGTCAAGGGGTAATATGTATCTAAACCACTGTTTTCTAAATTGTGTCCTGAAACACCTGTACCTTGTGTACTCCATAACCTGAAAGCAGAGCCTTTCCATGACCCACACAAAGCCAGTTCCTCCAAGCGCTACGGACCCTCCAACAGCCTTGCACAGTGGCTGGGGACTTTCTTGAGTTCCTGCATCTGACACTGAAGGCCCTGCTGACCTCATCCAGGACAGCACAGGTCAGACAGGCTCCATTTGCTCCAGTCCCATGAGCACATTGACGTAAACCTGTAAGGAAGGGCTAGACAGAGGGGATATCAGGCCTGACATCTTGCATCATGTCAAGAAGTCCCTCCATGCTGCTGCTTTGTAACTTCTGCTACAAACAAAAAGGATAAATTCAGACTTCTGGGGTCCCTTAGAAAAGGGAACTGGTACTTGTTGTCTTTGGTGTCAGTCCTGTTGGTTATAGCGGGAGTTGATCATCTCTTCATGGGGACAAGGCTTTGATCTGTGACCAGGTCATATACCAGGAGCTTGACCTTGGGCCGCTCTGCCCATCCTCAGGCCCAGGAGAGGGTTGGAGGGAACCGCATCACTTTGGCCTTCACAGCTGTTCTTCAGTTGCAGATGATGTGCACACCCTCCTGCCTTCTCCCTTTCCGGCTGTCTTCCTCTTTCTCCTTCTGTTTCCCTCTCTTCCTCCCACACCAAGAAATGAGTGCAGGTATCAGCTGATAGGACCCATCTGGTCTTAGCCAGTATTGAGAATAAAGGCATTTTGCAGGAACAGACTTCTGCCTTACAACTGTTTCTTAAAATTCTGAGGTGTTCTCTAGATCAGAAAAGGATCCCATTTATTAAATCGATGACCAGGGAGGAGACAGGTGATTTACTTGAAGGGAGCAGCTCCTTCTTGGAGCACCGTCTTGGAGACCCAGGCGGAAGGAAGGCAGATGCAAGGCTCTGAGAACCTTTCCCACTGGAGAGGTCCTGGGGGTCGCTTTGGCTACTTCCATCTTTATGAATCCTTCTAGACATCTCTTGGGACACAACTGTTTGAGGACGCAGTTTAGAAAACACCAGTTTAGATACATGTTTCCTCCCGATAAGCACAGTTCTTCCCAGCAGCTACATCCTTTAGCACAGTCTGGTCCTCAGCATTGTGGGTTTCTCTTGCTTTGCTCCTGGGAGTCCCGGGCTGGTGCATTGGGGTGCCCTTGGGCTGCCATCACCCATGATCCTGGGACTTCTAGAGCCATCCCCTCCATGGTGAGGATGCACCTTGTCGATTCCCCTGGCCTCTGGGCCTTGGGCAGGTTGAAGTGACAGGCTAGTTCCTGGGGTTGGGTTTTGGGTCTGCCTTGCTCCTGGAGCAGCTGCTAGGATCAAATGGCGGGGGGCAGGGGTCAGTGGCACTCAGTAAGGGCCCCACACACCCCAGGAGTTTTATGTTGGTGATGCACACATGGCTAAAGGTTGATGTTCCAAAGGAGGTTAAAGCTTTCTTCATGGTGATGCCTGAGACCACTGCCATGCTCTGCTCCAGCCCCTGAGCAGCACTGGCACAGGTGAGGGCCGCACCTCCTCCCTGGGCCCAGGCGTCAGGCACCGGCTCTCAACAGGAGGCCGTGGCTTAAGGAGCTCACAGACAGACAGTTCTATCTGGGGAGAGGAGAAGGAACGAAGACAGGAACATGCACCGTTTTTAGTACCAGGAGACAGCAACAGCTTGGTGTGAGCGCGATGCGTGACATTTCTGTGTGTAAGGTGTGCTGCTGCCTGCTGGAGTGGCGCGTGAGCACCTGGCTGCTTTCCTCCCTGCCAGATGCCATTTCTGGTAATCGCCTTTATTGCTCAGGCATTTGTACCTCTGACTGCTCAGGCACCGGCCTGGCTTGGGATTCAGGAGGGCTGAGGGGAAGGACTCTGCAGGGTCCTAGCCCCTGGCCCACCATGAGGGACATCACCTTAAGGCACTTTCTGACCAAGGGACCTTGGCTGTGTCCTTTTGAGAAACAGTGTCACTCTGTGGCCCAGGCTGGAGTGCCATGGCTCGCTGCAACCTCCGCCTCCCCAGTTCAAGCAATTCTTCTTCCTCAGCCTCCCAAGTTGCTGGGATTACAGATGCCTGCCACCACACCCAGCTAATTTTTGTATTTTTAGTAGAGATGGTGTTTCACCATGTTGGCTAGGCTTGTCTTGAACTCCTGACCTCAAGTGATCTGCCTGCCTAGGCCTCCCGAAGTTCTGGGATTACAGGTACCATCCCTGGCCTCTTTCTGTGTCTTTGAACCCTTTTCTTTGTCTTTGAACTTGAGGAGTCACTAGGGTATTTCCAGTGTCCCAGTCTAGGCCTGACATCTCTGAATATATGAAAGGAAAGTAGCACACCCAAGATTCTAAAAGACAGTTTATATTTCAGCTTAGAATGAGAGACAGAGAAGGCAATAGTGTGTCTGTAAAGAATTACGGGGATTTCAAAATGTTACTGAAATCCTGTAATTTTTCAACATAGCCAAAATGAATGTGATATGTTTCTTTCTCTTCACTTCTACTGTTTTTCATTCTTGTTCTCTTGCTTTGCTTTACTTCCTTTCCTGGTTTGTTTCTTTTCACTCACTCACTCACTCACTCTCCTGCTCATTCACTCACTTGCTTATTCACTTACTCGTTCACTCATTCACATACTCATTCACTCACTTATTCACTTACTTGATCACTCATTCACTCACTCATTCATTCATTCATTTACTCACTTGTTCACCCATTCACTCACTCATTAATTCACACATTCACTCACACACTCACTTATTCCCTCACTCATTCACTCACTCACTCACTCATTCCCTCACTCATTCACTCATTTGCTCACTTATTCATTCACTTATTCACTCACTTCTTGACTCACTCACCCACTCATTTACTCATTCCCTCACTCATTCACTGACTCACTCATTCACTCACTCCCTAACTCAGTCCATCACTCACTCCCTCACTCCTTCACTCACTCCCTCACTCACCCACTCACCCACCCACTCACCCACCCATTCATTCACTCACTCACTCACTCTCTTTAACATAAGTCCTGGCAAGGTGTCACACATTGTGCTCCGTGCTCAGGAGGGACTGGATGGGCCCGAGGCTCTGCACATTGCTTTTCCTGTCTTGTAGGGGAGAGAATCAGGAGTTCAGACGGCTGTGAGGCAGTGGGTCAGGGTGATGTGAGAGGAGGGTTGCCTGTGCCAGGCATGGGAGATGATGGCCTTTGTGGAGGGCAGGTGACATCTGAACTGAGTCTTAGGCCGTGCATATGAAATAGAGGGGAAGAATGGGGCTGGCAGTTAGACAACATCTCTGTCCCCATGAATTGCTGGTTAGCTGGTCTGATTTCTTTCCCCTTCGGACCCTGGCTCCTTCCTCACCCACAGCTGACCCCTCCTCCTTCATAGCCCCAGGACCCAAAGGCCCTGGGAGGATTAGGAGCACACCAGTACTCTGATTTATCTCCACTGTCTTCCCCTTATTCCTTCAGACGAAACCTCAAAAATGCATGCTGGCTGCTAGCACTTTTTCTGCTGCACCATCAGTGAAGCAGGGCTGGCCTTCCAAACCATTCTGGGGGGTACCCTTCTCCCCAGCCCAGGGCCCCCACCTGGAATGTTCATGCTGGGCTTGCTGCAGCTGCCCACAGCCCAGGGCTCCAGGGGTCCATCTGCACTGCCAGGACCAGCTCTGTGTGGTATGGGCTCCTCACCCCTGTATGACACAGATGCCGAACCTTGGACTTGGACTTGGGAGCACAGGTTCACTCTTGGCAGGGGTCTGATGGCTTACAGAAAGTTTCCTGTTGACCTTTCCAAACAGCCTCAGAAATTCACCTCTTGGCCTGGCTTCAGCAGGAGTCGGGAGGTCAGGGGGTGCCTCTGGGCTGTCTATTCTGACCTGCGTGATGTATCAGGTGACTTAAAGGCAGCCACCAGTACTGCAAGACCAGGCAGGTGGTTCACTGCAGGAATCCCAGCCCCGCCTGGTTCCCAACCAAGGCATCAGCCCTCCTCAGGAAACTTTCACCTGATTTAAAAGCTCAGCTGGGTTCAGCACTCTCCTGTCTCCATTTTCTTTCTACTGTCGCCCTTCTCCTTTTCTCCTTACCACTCAGTGCACCTCTCCCCTTCTTCATTAACCCCCTCACTCCAACTTGGGACCCCTTTACTCTGGCAGACCCTGTCTTTTCAGTGATCGTTTGATCTCAACCTCTGTCCAAGCAGGAAAAAGTAGCAGCCCAGATTTGGGAATTCATTTAACACAGACCAGCAGTGAGGCTGCGCCTTGCTGGGTGCCAGGTACAGCCAGTGAGGCTTCACTTTGCTGGGTGACAGGTATATGATGGCAAGGACAGCCAGACACTTTCAGAACTTCAGAGGTAAGAGCTTGTGGTTGAAGAAGTGATCCCAATCATAAATGCATGGTCTGAAAGCCCAGGGACTATTGAGTACATTAAAATCAGAAGAGGTCACACTTGAACTGAGATCTGATGACTAAGAGTTAGCCAGGTGTAGGGGTGGAAGGAACGTTCTAGACTCAGGGAAGGTTTTGGGCTGAGGGCCTGGGACGGGCAGGAGCCAGGCCTGTTGGAGAAACTGGCAGATTTACCTGGCTGGAGAGAGGGAGACACAGCAAGGAAGGGGGAGAGTGATGTAAGGTGAGGGTGGAGAGGAAGTCACCAACAGGATCATCCATCTGTCATGTGGACTGTTGTCTTCCATCGTGCTTGCACGTGGCAGCCCCAGCTTCCAAGGCAGGGGTCAGAGCAGGGGAGAAGCAAGGCTTCTCTTCCCCGACCACTTCCGTCAGTGAGGCCAGTCTTTACCAGAGGCCCTCCACCTGCTCTGGTCCTAGTTGCAGGGGCACCTGAGAAAGTGTTGTTGCCAGCTTTGAAATGGGAAGCAGTCTCCGTGGGCAGGGACAAGAGCTTAGAGACAGCTGGTGGGACAGCAGCTGTTTGTCTCTAATGACCTGGTGACAAGATAATGACACTAGGAGTCATTGAAAGTCACCAAAAGAGGCCAGTGGGGAGTAGCGGGTCCTGATTTGCCAGTGTGGAATCGGGCCTTGGCTTCTGATTTAGCCACTGTATTAGTTTGTTTTTATGCTGCTAATAAAGACATGCTAGAGACTGGGCAATTTACAAAAGAAAGAGGTTTAATGGACTCACATGTGGCTGGGGAGACCTCACAATCATGGCAGAAGGTGAAAGTCACATCTCACATGGTGGCAGACAAGAGAAGGGAATGAGGGCCAAGCAAAAGGAGTTTCCCCTTATCAGACCATCAGATCTCATAAGCCTTATTCACTACCATGAGAACAGCAGGGGGGAAACTGCCCTCATGATTCATTTATCTCCCACGGGGTCCCTCCCACAACATGAGAGAATTATGGGAGCCACAGTTCAAGATGAGATTTGGGTGGGGACACAGCCAAACCTTATTAGTCACCTACTAGCCATGTGACTTTGGTCCACTTAATTTGCCTTTCTGACCCTCAGTTTCCCCCTTTTTTTACTAAAGTAGCAGTATACACCTTCACACCTGCAGTAGGGGAAGAGCACTAACATGCTTGGTGCAGGGTCGTGCTCCCCGGATGCTGAGTCGCATTTTCCTGGCTCTCCTGAGTGTCTGGTGGGTTCAGCTGGCTGGCCAAACTGTCCAGCTGGTGTGTGGGTGCAGGGGACATGGGGATCCAGCCCAACTCTGCCTCCTGGAATTGCGTGGCCTTGGGCCAGCCTCGCCTTTTAGAGCCTTGTGTATAAAATGGGCACGTCACCCATCCCACCGGATTGACTTGAGACTGAAGAAGCTGTGCTTGCGAAGGGCGTGAGTTGAAACATGGCCCAGAGCAGGAGTCAGCACCTGTCACATCCTCCCTGTGCTTGCCTTGAGCTTCAGCCTTCTCTCTCTCTCCTGCCCTTAAAAAGAAAAAAAAAGAGAGATATTCACACACTGTAAAACTCACCTTTTCAAAGTGTACAAGAAAATCTCTTTTTAGTATATTCACAAGATTATGCAACCATCACCACTCTCTAATTCCAGAAGGTTTTCATCACCCTAGAGAAACTCTGCACTTCTTAGCAGGCACTCTCCATCACCCCTGCAACCCTTCCCCTCCTGGCCCCTGGCAGTCAGTAATCTACTTTCTTTTCTTTTTTAGCTTTCATTTTAAGTTCAGGAGTAGAAGTGCAGGTTGGTTACATAGGTAAACTTGTGCCATGGGGGGTCTGTTGTGCACATTATTTCATCCCTAGGTATTAAGCTAGTACCCATTAGTTATTTTTCCTGATCCTCTCCCTCCTCCCACTCTCCACCCTCCAAAAAGCCCCATTGTGTGCTGTTTCCCTCGATGTCCATGTGTTCTCATCATTTAGCTCCCACTTATAAGTGAGAACATGCAATATATGATTTTCTGTTTCTGTGTTAGTTTGCTAAGGATAATCGCCTCCAGCTCCATCCATGTTCCTGTAAAGGATATGATCTTATTCTGGTTTTGGCTGCATAGTATTCCATGGTGTATATGTACCACATTTTATTTATCCAGTCTATCATTGATGGGTATTGAGGTTGATTCCATGTCTTTCCCATTGTGAATAGTGCTGCAGTTGGTATATATAAGCATATGTCTTTGTAATATAATTATTTGTATTTTTCCCTGCAGATTTTTCTCTAGATCTGCCTTTTGTGACTTAGAATCATGGAAATCATACAATATGTGGCCTTCTCTGCTTGGCTTCTTTCACTTAGCATAATATCCACAAGTTTGATCTGTGTTGTAGCATGCATCACTACTTCATTCTTTTTTATGGCTGAATAAATATTTCATTGTTTGGATAGACCACATTTTGCTTATCCATTCATCTACCGATGGCCATTTGGGTTGCTTATGAATCTACTGTCATGAATCATGTTGCTATGAACATTCCTGTACAAGTCTCTTTGTGAACATTTGTGTTCAGTTCTCTTGGGCATCTACCCAGGAGCAGAATTGCCAGGTTACATGTCAGATTCTTGATTGTAGCCATCCTTGTGCTATGAAGGTATATCTTGTTGTGTTGTGTTTCTCTAATGGCTAATGACGTTGGGCATCTTTTCATGTACTTCTTGGCTATTTGTGTACCTTTTTTGGAGAAATACCTGTTCAATTCTTTTACATATTTAAAAATCATAGGTTTTAAAATTTTTTAGTTTTAAGTTCTTAATAGATTCCAGATACAAGTTCCCTATTTAGATAGAGGATTTGAATGTATCCTCTTCAGTTTTGTGGCTGTCCTTCCATTTTGTTGATAGTGTTCTTTCAAGCACAAAGTTTTTAATGTCGATTAAGTCCAATTTAGGTGTTTTTCCTTTTGTTGCTTGTGCTTCTAGTACCATGTCTAAGAATCCTTTGCCTATCTGAGGACACACAGATTTAGCTTTGTGTTTTCTTCTGAGAATTTTATAGTTTCAGCTCTAACATTTAGTTCTTTGATCCATTTTGACTTAATTTTTTTTTTGGAGATGGAGTCTTGTTCTGTCATCCAGGCTGGAGCGCAGTGGCACTATTTTGGCTCATTGCAAAGTCTGCCTCCTGGGTTCAAGCTGTTCTCCTGCCACAGCCTCCCATGTAGCTGGGATTACAGGTACCCACCATTATGCCTAGCTCATTTTTCTATTTTTATAGAGATGGGGTTTCACCCTGTTGGCCAGTCTGATCTTGAACTCTAGACTTCAGGTGATCTGCCCACCTCAGCTGGGATTACAGGCATGAGCGACCTCACCCAGCCTTGACTTAATTTTTGTATATGGTATGAGGTAAGGATCCAGCTTCATTTGATTGTGGATACCCAGTTTTCCAAGCACAATTTGTTAAAAGAACTGTTCTTTCCCCAGTGAATGATCTTGGCACTCTTGTCAAAAATCAGTTGACCACAGATGAATGGACTTGTTTCTGGACTTTTGATTCTGTTCTATGCATCACTATGTCTGTCCTTCTGACAGTGTCACATGGTCTTGATTACTGCAGCTTTTTAGGAAGTCTTGAAATCAGGAAGTGTCTCTCTACTCTCTTAAACACACTTCTACTTTTGGCTCTTCTTCCCTTCTCTCCTTTTATCTTTTGTGCAGTCTTCAGGGCAAGGGCTTACAAGTGTTTGTTGTAAAGGGCCAGATAGTAAATACTTCTTTTTTTGGCTTTGTAGGCCGTGCAGTCTCCATCTCAGACACAGCTCTGTTATTACAGAGTCAAAGCAGCTATAGGCTATGTGTAATGATTGGATGTGACGTGTGTGTGGTTTGTTTGTTTGTTTGTTTGCTTTTTGAGATAGGATCTCAGGCTGTCACCCAGACCCAGGCTGGAGTGCAGTGGCACAATCATGGTTCACCGTAGCTGCCACCACCGGGACTCAGGTGATCCTCTCACCTCAGCCTCCCGAATAGCTGGGACTACAGACACTTGCCACCATGCCTGGTTATTTTCTTCTTTATTATTTGCAGAGACGAGGTTTCACTATATTGCCCAGGCTGGTCTCCAACTCCTGGGCTCAAGCTATCCTCCCATCTCAGCCTCCCAAAGTGCTGGGATTATCGGTGTTAGCCACCATACCTGGATGTGTTCAAAAAAACCTTTTTTTTTCTTGTTTGACACTGGACTTTGAATTTCATATACTTTGCCCATGCCAAAGAATACTACTTTTCTTTTGATTTTTTTTTCCAGCTTTTTAAAAATGTGAAAAACATTCTTAGTGTGTGGGCCATATGAAAAGAGCCAGCAGGCCAGGTGGCCAGCCCTGTTTGAGAGGAGTGCATCTGGAGGGAACAGTGTGAGAGGAAGACAGAGCATCTGCCTGGATCTTGCCGGGCCTAGGGCCTGTGTGGGCTTTCTGCACCATGCTCCTCCCTGTGGAAGCTGCTTGGTATATCCTGCTGGGGACATGGCAATGCTCCACTGAGACATCAGAGCAGAGTCACCTGTGTGCTACTAGAGGGGGCCGTGCTGTTCCTCCCTGACTGCTCTGCCAACCCCTGGCCAGGGCAGCAGAGAGAGCCTTCCCGCAGATACTCTGATAAATCAAACCACAGTGGATACCAGCCACATGTTTTACCTTTTCTTCTGGAAAAAAAAAAAAATACACAATCCTTACTTCACCCCAGAACATCAGCTCTAAATCTTTCTAGGAAGAGCATGACTTTTTTTTTTTTTTTTTTTTTTTGAGACAGGGTCTTGCTCTGTCACTCTGGCTAGAGTGTAATAGTGCTATCTTGACTCACTATACCTTCTGTCTTTCCTTCAAGCGATTCTCCTGCCTCAGCCTCCCAGGTAGCTGGAACTACAGACATGGACCACCATGTCTGGCTAATTTTTGTGTTTTTAGTAAGACACAGGGTTTCACTATGTTGGCCATGCTGGTCTTGAACTCCTGACTTCAAATGTTCTGCCTGCCTCGGCCTTCCAAAGTGCTGGGATTACAGGTGCGAGCCTCTATGCCTGGCCCCATTTGTTTTTGAGACAAGGAAACTCCTTTCTGAGTCTCTGCCTGAATCTTAAAAGCTCAGCTCAGTCAGTAGTTGTTCTTAATCATATGGTGGGATATTTAATGTGGCAACTGCCTCTAATTGAATGGGTAATTCAGGATTGATCTAGCACTCCAAGAGGCTTGTGCTCAGTGAACAGAGAGGAGTCAGAGGAGCTTATCAAGAACATTGCTCAGAAAAGGAGCTAGCATCGATGTTTTAATTTGAAAGAGTTGGCCCTGTTGGGGGGATTCCTTGAAAAGTTTCATGGCAGTGGAGCGCCTGATGACTTTCCTGTGTCTTGTTAGGTATGCTAAGCACTTAACCTGGATGAGGATTAAATGAGTTAACCTATAGGAAACACTTAGAATTGGCCTGGTATGTACTAAGCTCTCAATATGAAATGGCTGTTATTAACGGTTTTACTAAGTGGGTCCCAACAATCTGCCTTACATTCTTTATTTTCTAAGGGCAGGATTGAAATATGTAAAATAAGGGCCAGGTGTGGTGACTCACGCCTGTAATCTCAGAACTCTGGGAGGCCTAGGTGGGTGGATCATTTGAGGTCAGGGGTTGACGACCAGCCTGACTAACATGGTGAAACCTCGTCTCTACTAAAATATAAAAAAATTAGCAGGGTGTGGTGGCACACCCCTGTAGTCCCAGCTACTCAGGAGGCTGAGGCAGCAGAATCGCTTGAACTTGGGAGGTGGAGGTTGTAGTGAGCCAAGATTGTGCCACTGCACTCTAGCCTGAGCAACAGTGGGAGACTTTGGCTCAAAAAAAAAAGTAAAATAAATGCTACAGACCAGCACCATTTCTTAAATAAAAACTTTGATTTCTTAAAGGATTCTGATAATTGAAGAAGTCCCACCAGCTTAGCACGAACTTTGGGCACCTTTCTCCCTTGCCTATTTCTGCAAATGGACAGAAGTATACATGGTGGGTTTTTGTTGTTAGTGGAATTCTAAAAATCAAAACCAAAAACTTTCCTGGTGCCCAGCCTGATCTTGGATCCCCCCAAAGACTCTCAGTACTTTCTGGATCAATTTTCACCTCTTCTAAGCCTCATTTTTAATCTGTAGTCATAAAAGTCCAGAGAAACCACCTGGACAGAGCTGAGATTTCATAAATGGGAAGAAGATGGTGTAAACCAGCAGCCTGCTCTCCTAGGGCATACAGCAAAATCAATATTCCCTTGCTGTGAGACCTGAATCCTGGAAACCAGTTGGCCAAGGTGTCTAATTGGATGCCTTTTGAAAATTCCCTGGCTGGAATTGAGATGCAGGTTAAAGGACAAGATTGCCAGTTCGTGCATTATTTTTCAAAACTCTTTCCTGAGCTTGTGTTTGTGATGTGGCTAGAGTGCTTCATTTGCCCGCACAAAAGCTGGAACAGCCCCACCACTCAGAGAGCCCTTCTTCCCTGTACCCTGCCCCTCTCAACACCCATCTGAGTGTCTCCATTGCTGGCACAGTTGTCCGGAAGACACTAGGGAAGGGCTTTTAGATCACAGGCTTCTAGTGGGATAAAAACCTCCCCAAATCAGCTGATGGTAGCTGAGACCCTTTATATCTAACTCCTGGAAGGCCTAGGATTGGGGCTCAGGAGTGATAGTGATGGTGATGGTGATGTTCCTGGGAGCATGCCGATTGTGGATGTATGAGGCCCATGTCTCGCAGTGGCCCCACCAGGGCAACGGCAAGAATGACATCACTATCCTCCCATTTATAGATGAGCATTGAAGGTCAGAGGGTTTAATCAAGGTGACTAAGGACACATAGCTTGTAAGTGACAAAACCAAGACTTGCATCCAGGTCTGTCTCACTTCAAAGCCTGTGGGTTTCCAGCTGACCACCTTTCCCTCTCCTCCCTGCAACTCCAGTGAACTTTCCTGAATCCCATTCCTGAAATCCCTGTCTTTGGTCACAGATGGTGGTGACCGTGACAGATACCAGATGAATATTGGACAATGTGTTTACATGATTCCCATGATATATTTCCATGTCTGCAGTTGGTGGTAAACATCTTTTTCATAAAGTGCAGATTATTACATTGTTCAAGACAATTGGGAACTCCTTTTTATTTAGGCCACCAAGTCACTGATCCTGTTTGACTATAGTTATTTTTTATGGTGATATCTCCTGCTTATGTACAGCCCAACATCTGGTGACATACTAAAGGTTTTGAGAAGTTTATAGGAAAAGAGCAGATGATTTTTTTTCCTAAAAAATCCTCTTGCCCTCACTGTTGGCTGGAAAAGCCCAACTTTATCGCAAGCTGTCATCTCATTCATTCAGACATCAGTCCACTCCACACTGCTAATTATGGGAATGGCTGTCCAGTGCTCAGAGACACAGCTGAGACTTTCCCTAAAGTGTCTGGCTCATAGTCATGTCTGTCAGTCTTTCTCCAAGACAGCAAGCTGTCCTGATCAGGTGCTTCAAAACCTCCTTGAACCCAGCCTGACCCTTTTTTCTTCTCTGCCTTTTAGACAGTAGTGATTTGTTTTGGTTTCTACATTCACTAGGCTCTACCCATAGGTACCAGGTTGACTCCCAGCTATTATCTATCACACACCTTTCTTCTCATGGGCAGAAGTCAACTGTGGAAGATCCAAATGGGATCAACTTGACTTTAAGGGTACAGTGCTCTATCCCATTAATTGCAAAAGCTTCACCCAGTCATAGGCTGTGATATGCTCATTCTTGTACCTCTCACTGTGGCCAAGGGAATGAGGTGCTCTGATTGGCTGAGGCCTGAGTCATAGGCTCTGTCCAGCTCACACGGTGTGAGAGAAGGGAAGATGGAGGCTTCCCGGAGAGTGGTCAGGCCACAGTTAGCAAAGAGGACTTGATGTGAATCAGGTGACCCAAAGCACAAGCTGGTCAGGTGGCCTTTGACTGCTTGCTGAGGAGCTTGGGCGTTGACCCAAAGCATTTAAAGCAGGGGAGTGACATGGTATGATTGGTGCTTTAGGCCAGTCATTGTGGTGGCCCTGGGGAAGCTGGGATCAATCAGGGACTACTTGGAGGTCCTGGCAAGTACAGTTGATGAAGGACCGAGGGTAGGAGTAGAGAAAACCCAGAACGCATGAGGAGGTAGAAGTGCCTCTACTTGATTCATTGCTTACCCATTGCCCCGTAAGCAAACTGAGATGAGCTCTGCCAAGCAGCTGAGTCGGGGACCTGTTGCTGGGCAATAACAAGGCTTTTGACCATGGTTCTACATAGAATATGTACCTTCTACAAGCAAGGGAGAGGGTACATCTACTGCCCCCGAAGTAGCCACTTTTGTCCTTGAATAGAAGTGCTGCAGAGGTACTTACTGCTATTTTTATTGATTCAACAATCTGCTACTTGGTGGCCTCCAAACTCCTGAGAGTTATGTGCTCATTACTGCCAACCACATTGCTCTAAAGTACACGTTAGGTTCATAAACACAATTTCAGGGCTCTGTGCGAAAATGGAGATGCTCTGTAATAGAAAATTAGCTTCCCTGCCAGCTCCACCAAGTTGACATTTCATCTCCTGGGATAGCAGTATTCTTGGTAGGGGAGAGAAAGGAGTCCACGGAGCTGGGAGTATCAGAGGCTCATCACCTAGTGGGAGCCGCCTCCTGTCACCGATCATTTAATGACCCGGTGGCTGCCCAGTGTGTGGGATCACCTGTGACCTGCTCTGTTTTAGAGCTGGGAGTATCAGAGGCTCATCACCTAGTGGGAGCCGCCTCCTGTCACCGATTATTTAATGACCCAGTGGCTGGCCAGTGTGTGGGATGACCTGTGACCTGCTCTGTTTTATTTATCAACAAAAGAAATTCCGTGCAGTAGCCTTTTAGCACTAACAGAAATAGGAAAGGCCGCCATGCACTGATTGCATTGCTTCAAGAAACAGATGGTTTCCAACCAAACTAGCCTTGCCGGGTACCTCCAACTCTCTCTGTCCTAAAATAAGGGAGTGATGTCTCTGGCCGTGGACAAGCAGCTTTGGCCATATGGTTCTTCTGGATTCAGTTCTAGAAAGGGCCCATGCCCAGCTGTTTAGCTTTGGGCAAGTTATTGAGCCTCACCGAAGCTCAGTCCTGTCATCTGTAGGATAGGGTCACTGGACCCTCCCCGGGGGATTATCGTGCGGCTTAAGTGAGATAGAACAGCGGCAGGGTGCTCCGCACAAGTTCTAGCTGTGTGGCCCTGGGCAAGTTGTTGGACGTCTCTAAGATAATGCCCTTCAGTGACTCTTGGCCAGGGGTGTTTTTCTTTTGCCCCTAAGGGGACATTTGACAGTGCCTGAAAGCATTTTTGGTTATCACAGCTGTTGTGGTTGCTACTGGCATCTCATGGGTGGAGGCCAGGGATACTGTGGAATGTCTCACAATGCACAGGACAGTTCCCATACAATAAAGACTTATCTGGCCCCAAACAACAGTAGTGCTGTGACTGAGACAACATCATGTAGAGAAGACAGTGGGGTACCTGGAGCTGACTGTTCTCAATAGTGGGTGGCTGTCAAACAGTAGGTGCTCTGTGTCAGGGACTGTGCTAAATGCAGAAAGTCTGAGACCAGAGGCAGATGCCCACTGCTAATTACAGTACCCTTACAGACCAAAGGAGCTCAGAGGAGAGTTGCCTGACATAGCCTAGAGGCAGGAAGGAGTGAGGGGGCGAGTGGTGGCTTTGTGGATTGGGAGGGCATCTGAGCCGAGTCTGGAAGTTACCCCAGTCATTTTCTCTCCTCCTTTGACGGATGTGAGGGCGAGTTGCCAGCCCTGGGGACTGGTGTGGGAACGACAGGACTTGCAGCTGTGACTGCCAGGCCCCTCCAGGTGTGTGGTCACATGGGCCCGTGGGTGTGAGGAGAGGAGCCAGGCAGTGAGGGTGCTGGCAGGCATGGTGCTCTTGGACAGGAACTGTCATCTCTGCTCCACCGTGAGATCACAGGTCTGTCCTTCTACAGTTGGGTTTTAAAATGAAATTACTCCTTGTTCTGACTGTAGCTGTCATTTCTTTTGTTACTTCTGAGGCCATTTTTTAGTAAGAGGAATAATTTAGAGCGTGGAGGTGGCCTTCATCTTGGCAAGTTGCTAAGCACCCACTTTCTTAATGTATGGGGCCCTAGATGCAAAAAGGATCCCCAGATCAAGACCTGGGGCCATCTTGCCCGGTGGCAGTACGTTCCTCCCCTCCCACCCTTGATTCTCCCAGGCGTAGACACCAGAACACAAACGTGGCATTTCCACAGACGCACCCACTGCTGTGAGCCTCTGAAACAGGAATGCTACGTCTTTGGCTCTCGTGCCACCCACCCCATTCCACGTCCGTGGCACACATGGCCAATGAATCACAGACCTCCTCAGCAAGCTCGGATGCATTCTCAGAATCACCCTCCACATGACCACTCTCTTCCCCAGGCAGCCACCACTGTAGACTAGAGTAGGTGCGTAGCTCTAGACTTGGCAAATTTGCCATCCTTGCTGGAAATCCTCACTGGCGGTGTGGCCCTGGGTACATCATATAACCCCAGTTTATTTCCTCTTATGCAAAATGTGGATGCTAATACCTACTTTGCAGGGTTGTTGTGAAAACTAAGAGAAGTAAAAACATAAAAAGTAGCTGGCATAGAGTCCAGTAATTTTTTTTTTTTTTTTTAAGAAATGGGGTCTCACTATGTTGCCCAGGCTAGTCTTGAACTCCTGGTCACAAGCAGTCCCATGTGCCTCAGCCTCCCAAATTGTTGGGATTACAGGCATGAGCCACCTCACTGACCCTCAGTAATTGCTCATTGTCTTTGTTTTTGCATAACACTTACCCTTCAAAGACTGCAGTGGGTCTTGTGGTTCATTTAATTCTGCTTGATGTTGTCATTTATCTTTTCAGTTATATTTGTTTGAGTCCTCAATAAGGCTATAGACATTTAGATTGTGGGGAAGGTAGCTTTGGAATTTTTTTGTCCCCTGGCCTTCCATCAAGATGTGGTAATTTGCTCTGTAGGAGTGTGGCAGACACTACTAGTTGGTTGCCAAAAATAGCTGTGTTTCTTTTTCTTTTTTTCTTTTTTACTTAACTCCTAGTAACAGAGCCCTGGGCCTTATGCCCACATAGAAAATAGTAAATTTCTCAGCTTCTCTTGCAGCTACATATGGCTGTATAACTAAGATCTGGCCAATAAGATATAGGTGGATGTATTGGTTGTGGCTTCCCAGAAAGGCTGTTTAAAGGAGGTACCTCATCTAGGTGGTACGTGCCTTGCCTTTCTCCTCTTTCTCTTTCCTGCTACCTAGAATTGAGATATGATAGCTGGACCTGCAACAACTGCCTTGGGCCACGTGGTAACCTAGGGGATAGCAACTCTGCAGCTAAGATAGCAGAGCAGAAAGATGGAAGGCCTCAGTCCCTGATGACTGAGCAGCCGTCCCAGTCCTGGACTGCCTCCCTGTAGACTGCTTGTCCATCAGAAAACAAGCCCCAGGTGATTTGATTCCTGCTATTTTGGCGCCAAATGTGATTCCTAACTGACTTAAGCTCCTTGATAGAGGCTGAGAGAACTGCTGCCCAGAACTCTACAGGTGACATAGCACGTGGCATTTAGGGACTTTGGATTCAGCTCACATAGTCAACAGCTAGTTACGAGTTTTCACAGGCCGCAGGTGCTGCTGGGGAATGTGGCTTGTTGCTGAGTTTAAGACCAAACATAGGAAATACCCTGAAGAGAGCCGAGCAAGAGCAGATCATGCAGGACCCCACAAGCCACGTCCAGGAATTTGGACTTGAGCTTGAGTGCAGTGGTACATCGTTGGAGGATTTTATCTATTTCTGTATTTATTTTTAAGGTGGAGTCTCACCCTGTTGCCCAGGCTGAAGTGCAGTGGCACGATCTTGGCTCACTGCAACCTCTGCCTCCCAGGTTCTGGGCAATTCTGTCTCAGACTCCCGAGTAGCTAGGATTATAGGCGTGTGCCACCACACCTGACTAATTTTTTTGTGTTTTTAGTAGAGGTGGAGTTTCACCATGTTTGCCTGGCTGGCTGGAACTCCTGACCGCAAATGATCCACCTGCCTTGGCCTTCCAAAGTGTTGGGATTACAGACGTAAGCCACCGCGCCCCACCCTTTGGAGGACTTTAATTTATACTTGGGAACCGTTGCTCTGGCTGTGGTGTAGAGAAGGGATCAGAGGAGAGACAGCTGACTTTGTCCCTCCTGACAAAGATTCCCTCCTCCTTCTAGAAGACCTGAGTCTATCAGCCATCTCCACGATGCCCTTCTCCTTGGCAGAACCCTGCCAAGTCTGATTTGGGTGGTACGCCAGACTGTGGTCTACACCTGGGGTTTCTAAAGCCCCATACCTCATGGCCCTCTTGGCTGGGACTTCCAGACCCTTGGGTCTACCCCATGAAAGACCTTTTTTTTGAGCACCTCCAGTTTTCCTGGTCAGCCACACACCAGGCAAACCTTGCACACCAGCTTGGCCAGCACCCGCCGTGGCTGTAACTGACCTCTAGGTGGCGATGGCCGCCTGCTGCCTCTCCGGCTCCCAGAGCCCTAGCGAAGGAAGTCCTCTTTGTCCTCACATTAGCCAGTGTTCCTTGTCTCTTCCCTCCCTGAGTTGTGGATCCCGGAACCTCCCTGTGTCTTCCTGTCTTATGTAAGACTTTTCTGACTTCCCAGTTTTCACTATTGGGTAACTTCGTCCAGTAGGCTTTCCGAAGTCTTTATTTGTGCAGAAGACTGGAGGAGGTGTCACACACACAGATTTGCATACACAGACCTTGGTCTTGACTGTCAAAGGCATCTGTCCTTCGCTCACTGCCAGACTGTCATCAGCAAGGATAGATATACATTAGAGAGGGAGATGTAGGTGGCCCAGTGCGGACAGTAAGCCTCCCTCCTTCCTTCTTTCCTGCCTGCCTGCCTGCTTTTTTTCTCCTCCTTCTATTATTTTCTCCTTCATTTACCTGCCCACCCATCTAGCACCCATTGGGCTTCTCCAGGAACTGAGGGCTCCTAGGGGTTTCCACCTTGGGTCTTGCCCTCACAGAATTCATTGTATAGTAAAGATGGATACTTGCAAAGGTGCATTTGCAAGTAAATGTTGAGGTGATGTTCATTCATTAGTAGTATTTATTGAGTCTATTATTTCCAGGCACTGGTCTGGGTCCTGGGGCATAGTGAGTAAGACTGTGGCCATGTACCCCAAGAACATGTGTAAATACTATTTGTCAATTGAAAGAGTAAATGTTTTAAACATGCAGAGCTTATATTCTAGTGAAGAGAGGACAGAGAGCCATCAATAAATTACCATAGATTGAGGCCTGCAGTGATTGAGTTCTGCAGCTGTGGTTGCCTGCCATTTCAGATGGTTCATCTTGTAAACAGACAGTGTCAACTTATGGCATCAATAAATACAGCATGGTACTGGAAAAAGTAGGCAAGATAATTGCTCATCATGCCAAATGCTGTGAATAAGCTGAGAGAGAATGATGGTAGAGGGTAGTTTTGAGGTGGGGTAAGGGTGTTTGCTGGGTGGCATGTGTGCACGTGTGTGTGTACTCGAGTGTGTGTGTGTGTGTGTGTGTGTGTGTGTGTGTACATCTAGTGGATGTGATGAGTACTTGGGTAGTGTGTGCACTCAGTATCATGTGTATATGTGTATCTGGTGGGGTGTGTGCATGTGTGCCTGGAGGGATATGTGTGTGAGTACTTGGTAGTGAAACATGTCAAATTGCCTTCTTTCAGGGAAAGGATGCATCAGCATTACAAGCTTTTCCAAAGGTAGAAAGGTTCTGAGCTGCTGGCCTTCACAGGGACATACCAGGGTGGATAGGAGCTGCTCAGGAACACCCTCTGAGCTCCCAGGAGGCCTGAGGTGTTAGCATCTTGTCTGCTGATGGCCTCCAAGGAAAACACTTTGTGTATCTCGTGACCAAAGCAGTGTTTGAGTTGCTTTGACAGAGTTGATTGTGACACTCCAGGCATCCTTTGCCATAATGCCACCCTCTTTTAGTGGGCAGTGAACTGTGATAACAAACCAGACCCTTTTCCCCTTTTCTTCCCCTTACTAAGTAGCAGTACATTCAGGGCAGGTCCGGTCGCATTGTGTGTTCACGTAACATTTAAGGAGAGTTCAACCCCTTTGCAGAATTGCTGATAATAATCTAATAATCACCTGTCATCCATTACATCACAACAACCCTCTTAGGTGGTTGCTAATCATATCCCTGCTCTATAGATGCTAAAACGGAGGCTCAGAAAGGTTAGGTAGTTTGGCCAGGGTCATCCAGCTGGAAGGTGGTGGAGTGGGAGGTTAATCGAGGCAGCAGGTCTCACAGCCTGCACTTTAGCCTCTGTTCCCTGGAGTGGAGCCTTCCTACCCTTCGTGATTGGGAAGCATCTGCCTGTGTTTTGCAAAGATACAGCAGGTCTCAAGAATGGCCTGTGTAGTGCCTTGTCTAGAGCCTGAGCTCTTTCTCTACTGCTTAAGGCCAGGGTGGTGTGAAGGAAGAATATAGATTAGTGCTGGAAAAGACAGAAGTTCAAACCATGTCTCCACTGCTTACTCTGGGCCTTTGGGCAAGGCCCTGTTCACACCTCATTTACCCACCATAAAAAGACTTGGACCAGGCAAAATGAACCTCTACCATGGTGCTTTGCAAGCCTGCAAGGTAGAAAAGCGTCCATCCCAGCCCTACCTTGTATGTGAGGACATTTTAAAACAGAAGTGAATGTGATCTTCTGGGCATTGTTGTGAGAGAGAAATGAGTACATTGGGCAAATTGACTGTATTACGATGTTTGTGGTCTGCATGTGGGCGCAGTTTGATTTCGTGGGGAGACAAAAGAGGGTTTCTCGTGATGACTAATATGTCTCTTTAAACATACATTAGAGGTGCAGAGAGAGTGTGCCTATCACATCTGAAATGTTCTATTGTTCTGTTTGTTTTTCATTACTCTGAAATGATTACTGCAAAAATTCCTAAATTGGATGCTTTTCAAAGAGGAAGATTAAAGACCATAAGCACAGTCTTGCAGCTGTGCAAAAAAAAAAAAAAAAAAGACTGTGCATCTGTAGATGGATGGAGAGCCTTAGCAGCTTCACCTTAGGCTCTGCACTGCACGTGGAGAAGCCTCAGGCCCCTTGGAAAGTGTCAGCCATGTTCCATCTGAGCCGGGAGGGGCCTTAGTTGGCATTTTGTAGCATATCTGCCCCAAGCTGACCACCATCTGCTTGGCATTATTTAACTAAAGCCTCTTAAATGCACTTTGACAGGGACAGGTCTCCATAACACCAGGACAGAGAGGCAGAGGTCTTCTAGACAAACCCAGACAGAAACCTTGCCTGGTTGCAGAGGAGGAATAAACATCCAACCCAAGCCCTACCCAGACACTGAGTGGCCTTGCGTCCATGGCTGCCTGAGAATTTACCGCTCTTTGATTAAAGATCGGTACTCATTTGAAGGTTTTATATTTATTATCTCTGTTTTATTGTTAGAAAGTTACCACTGGTTCTGTTTCCAGAGGGAGAAAGGAAGTATTTGTACTCAGGGTGTTAGCTGCAAGGTTGTCCCAGCCAGCAATTCCCATTCACGGCGAAGGATACAGGAAGGAGCTTTGAATTGTGTAGATCAGTTAGAGAGCCAGTTACACCCAGAAAGGGCAGTGCTGTGGGCACCAAGGAGGAGGTATCCTTTGGAGTTCATCACAGTCCACTCCTTTCCTCTCCTGGGCACGCTGCACACATGCACAGAGGCAGGCTCTGGCCACAGCTCATTGGCCTGGAGTGAATACCCACTCGGGAGAAAACTACCCAGATACTGGCCCCATCAGACTCCCTTTTGGTCTCAGGTCTTTTTATTAGAAGTGGCAAAATCTTACCCTAAATTGGCTAAAACAAAGCAATTTTTTGCCTTATATAAGTAAAACATTCCGGTGTAGCTTAATCCAGGGTCTCCGCTACTTGCCTTCCTCCTCCCGCCTCTTCCTTCACTCCTCCCCCTTCCTCCCC